>JASSUY010017828.1:0-43510 GCA_032466535.1 Forpus xanthops
ATTTTTCAAATATGATGGACAGTGGCTTAGCAACTTCATCTGCCAGCTCCTTCAGGACCCGTGGATGGATTTCATCAAGTACCATGGACTTGTATACGTTCAGGTTCCTAAGATGGTCTCGAACCAGATCCTCTCCTACACTGGGTCCAAGGTCTTCATTCTCACTGTCCCCGCATCTGCCTTCCAAGACTTGGGTGGTATGGTCAGAGCATTTTCCAGTGAACACAGGCAATTTTCTTTTGATCATTAGAATACTGTTACATTTTCCTGAATCCAGTCAAACGATTCTTATAAAACTAGAAGTAATTAAAAATGTTTTGAGGAACATTTTCATGGAGCAATTACTGTACCTTAATAGTTTTCTAACAAATTGCTCTACTTTCATACATCTATTTCAGTGTTCTATGTTTAAAAACAAAGACCAACAATATACCTCTTTAAAATTTCTTCTGAGGTGACTTTTGTTCTTTGAAATGAATTCTTAAAATATATGATTTAAATATAATTTGTTACATGATGGCTTTTGATATTCCCGTCTACCGAGGAAAATATTAACTTTCCTGAAGCAAATTTTCAAATTTATTAAGATGCTCATGGAATTGTTTCAGCCTCTACTGAAACACAGGGAAGTCTTTACTACTTTTTAAAGAGCACACGTCAGACTACTTTTATCTTCAGAATTTGTCACAAAATCAGCACAATTGCAGTTAAATAGGGCAGTCAGTAACAGTGAGTTCCCTGGCATCTCTCAGTACCTGTGGAAAATCACGTATTGCAAAATTACAGTGACGTTTTGTCTGGGTCTCATTACTAACAATGCATCCAGGTCACGTTTCATGTTACAAGGTGGACTCTGGCACTAACTGATAATGTGTCTGAAAGTTACTGTTGGCATGTGATACTGTTTACATGCTACTTCTAAAAAATAAGTTTACTATTTAGAGGGATATACATTATAGTTCAGTGCTAGAAGAGCTATGTTTTCATGAGGATCTATGTTTAAATGGAAGGATGTTTGGATAAAAAAATGTATAGGCCAATCTAGTGGGTCCATAAAAGATTTTAAGGCAAGACTCTGTTCTTTGCATATAATAATTTCAGAAGGCAGAAAGGAATGATAATTTGAACTTGGTATGCTTGTGAAATGTGGAAGGGAGGGAGAGGAGGGTGAAGAAAAGGCCAAGATTAAAGGGAAATAAAAGAAAATAACTAGTAGTTATGGGAGTTTGAGCACAGGGAATGTTTGGTTCTGCTTTAACCTCTTCAGCTTCTGAAAACTGAATTTCTGCTGGAGAAATACACATGCATTGCTGGCTGGGCTACTAGGGACAGAAATAAAGGAGCAGTAGTCTTGCCAGCTTTGTGCCACTCAGTATTTCACCCCTAAAGGGTTATGTATATTCTAGTTACTCTCTTAAACAAGAAGGTATCAGATGTCAGAAGCTCTCTTGAAAGAGTTGGTAAAATGAGATGTCTTCCCTGGCTGTAATTTCCTACACAGTTACCAGTCGAGATCATTGCATCTTGACTAACAACCTTCCTTCTGGGTTTGGCTCTTGAGATAATGAATCTGTCCGAGCCACCTTTTTCTCCTGGGGCAAGTAAGGATTGGTTTGTGGCCGGATCCTGCCTCTGTACCAACAGGCAGCCAGAAATCAAGTTGCTGCCATTGCCTCCAGAGCTCATGAGAAACTGAGGGAGGAGGACAGTTTTATTCCATATGCCATAATAACAATGAAGGCTGGGTCACACAGAAATAAGCTATCCTTTGGTATAGTACTTACTGAGAAGCAATCAAAAAAATACTGTAGGAAGCATTCATGCACACATACAGTATGTGGAAGGATACCTATTTGGTGATAACTGCCCTACTTATTTGCAATGTATGGATTTTTTGGTATTTCCACACAACTTATTTGCAGCGTGGCTGGAGAAGAAGCTATTTTTTGTATTGATTTAGAAAAAAATGGTTTATTTAGGAAAAATAAGGGAGAAGCATCTTGTTTCAATAAAATAAGTGGATGATAAAAAAGAAGATGTGAACATGCAGTTTAAGAAAACATATGAGAATTTGGTTGGTTGATATTCTGTGTTGCTAATGTTCAATACATATCAGAGGAGGATGTTTGGGGGAATTCGTAGTTACGTGTGTGACTCTCCCTGACCTTGGTCAGAAGTTGGTTTTGCTATACATTATCAATGGATGTGGCAAGGGAAGAAAGTGACTGAAGGGTATCAAATGTTTGTTGAGACGTTCTGTGTTCACTAAAGATGGAATGAAAAGCTGTAAGTTCACTCTTGCTACAACTGAGTGAAATTGGAAAATCGGATTTCATCAGGTCTTCATGTAGGGCAAGTAGTGGTCTTCCAGTTGCTATGTGATCCATATTTTTCTGAAAGCAGGTATGTAATCTATCTAGTGTATCAGCTAATACTGTAAGATTTTTTACTGCAAGCAAAATTTATATGTTTTGTTTCTCTGTGTCTTTTGGTAGCCAGCGAAATAGCTTCATAGGTACAATGAACACAGTATAATACATGACTTTCGGTATTTATGAGCAGAACAGCCTCCTGGAAAAGCTGTGGAACTGCTAAGCTGCTAGTTTTTTCAATACCCTCCAGACAAGTTATATTGATGATAAAGTTGCAATTAAAGAGCCATCATGCTGTCTCGCTGGGAGTACAGATACACACGTTCACACATACAACTTGGTCTTTGGGATGTTTATGTTATTCTATACATCATCTATTATTTTCAGAATATTCATCACTATGGATCTATGCTTGTGCTATCTTACATGGGTTTTTTTTATGCTCTGCTGAAATGACTCTTCTGCTATTGCTAAACCTGTTCTGGATCTATAGCAAGAGAAGATCTAATTTCTTCATGGAGGCTTGCCCATGTTTCAAGCTTTATGCATTAGATCAGGTCTGTATAGATCTGTGAAGCAGCAGCCTTCATAGCTATGTAACTGTCATGCATAGCTGTGGTTTAAGATACAAAAGAATACTTCTTAAGGGAAATTCACAACAAGTTTTCTATGTATCTTCAAAAGATGCTGAACAGAGCCTTGCTGTTTGCAGTGATTTAATATGTGACAAAATGAAGCACTTCAGCCCATGCAAGTGTAAGCTCTTTGGAAAGCTGCAGCACTCACGTAGCTGTTGCTCGACCACTTGGAAATCTGTGATGAAGGTCTTACTGTGTGACTAGAAAGGTCAGTGTTGTGTTTTGTTGCGAAATTGTATTTTATTTTGTATTTTTTGTATTTTATTTCTTGGTTGTATTTTACCTGTGAGATGTTACACACAGTAAAGCTGTTTATTGACTCACTTAAAAAATACCAAAAAACTTGAAAACCTTCTCAGAAAAATACCCAGCTGAAGGTTAGAATGTTCTACAGGCTCTGTTCCTGACGCATTAAATGTAATGGTGCTATTTAAAGCCAAGAACGAAGAGGGAACTCTCTGGCATTAGTTGCCTCAGTTATAAATAATGTTAGCCCTCAGGATTTATATGATCTTGTCAGGGACAGTGTATATAGAGAATGTCTGGCTGAAGCGTCTACATTTAATGTCAAAGGGTAATGCTCTGTAACAGGGTTGCTATAGTGACTTTGCAGTGACTTATTTTGGAGATTTCATATTTGAAAGAGGTGGTATTCGATTGTAGAGTATGCAGAAAATACCCCCAAGGAATGCAGGGTAGTCTTAACACCAGTAACTTCAGAACATAGAATGCTGCTTAGCACTTCTGGAATTAAGCCTCGCAGGTGGAGCTTATTTATATTGTGTGAACGAACTATTCCTGTTTATGTTCAGTATTTTTCTGATATAGAAGCCTAAAATAAAGCACAGCAGCACACTTAGCACATTGGTTCTGTCTGATGTGAGTGATGTCTGCCAGTGGCGTTGGGCATGTCACAGTTCCATTTTCACACAGAATGGAAGCAAAATACTTCTCTGATTTTAGTATCAAAAGTCCAGTACAGATACAGCACTGCATCTTACTTAAATACTTCACGATTATTTTGGAGCAATATTTGCTTGCAAAGGAGATATTTCAAAACCTTCATGTATGAATCTCTTACATTATTTCTTACCGCCTTTGAATTAAGATAAGTGAAATACGGAATATAAACAGTATGTGAATCTAATTCTTGGATATCTGTAAGCAAGAGAAAGCAAACCTTGACTTTTAAAAACTGTTATAATTGGCAGATAAGTAATAAATACTTCATTTTAGATGTTCCATTCTGAGAAATTTGTGGCACATTGATTAGGTGACCTAGTTTTTCTTGTGGCTTTTTTTTTAATCCCTTTAAGAAAGCAGTTTTTCCATGTGCCATAGAAAATCAAATAGAAACAAGTAAGATGTGTAATAGGAATTATTTCCATTCCCTTTCTCTGTGATACTTTCGTAAGCAAAGCTATTTCCAGCATCATAGAATCATAGAATGATTAGAGTTGGAAGGGACCTTAAAGATCATCGAGTTCTAATCTTCCTGCCACAGGGGAACTAAAAGTCATCCGTGATTTCCTTTAGCCTTAAATTAGATGCCTTCATCCTTTCTCTCTCCTCTCCTCTCCTCTCCTCTCCTCTCTTATTTCTTTCTTGGCCCTGATAGAGAAAAGAAAGAAAGTCCAGTTCGTTTATGTAAAATTTAGTTATTTTAAACAATTTTAAATAATTTGATACAGAAAATTATTATTTTTTTTTTAAGAAATAAAAAGACCCACTGAAGGCCACCAGTGTATGGTGCGCTGCTTAGATGTGCCCAGAGGTGCCAATACCGCTTCTGCCATTAAACCAGCCAGTTGAGGCTGGGAAGTGGAGAACAATGAAGTGAATCATTAGTTCTTTGCATAATTTCCTTTCTTGTACCATGAAGCTAGGCTGCTGTTGGAGCCATTGAGCTGTCTTTGTGGTTTCACTGTGGAAGTGTACAGGAGCACGCTGCCAAAGCCATTCATTAAATATGTAGACTTTATAGAAATTTTAGAAGCCACCTCAGGAGTGTATGCATGTGAAAGGGCTCTTATGGTATCTACTTTTAAATCAGGGGCTTTTAATAACCAGCTTTTGTGTAAATCACTGCCATTTTCAGCAGGGAGAGGGTTGGGATTTAATTGTGATCCTGAAATCACTGCTCATATCTTCCTATTAGCACAGGAAAAAATATTCTAGGACTGTATTTGTAAATACTTCCCTGCTAGTTTGTCAGGGTTTTATTTTTTCTTTTGTCTGGTTCTGAAGAGGACAGAGTAAATGGAATTGATCTGTTAGGTTGAGAGGCTTTTGCTTATGTCTTACACAAGAGGCTGTCATGGAAACTTAGTAAACATGGGGTGAAAGGTAAACCCCTGTTACTGATTAAAACAGCTGAAAAAAAGGAGTAAATAAACCCAGCAACCTTCATATCATTTCCATTCTGGCATGGAAAATGATTGTTAATGACGTACTTCAGGAATGAAGTACAAATGAAGTTAACAGAAATTTTCCAGACAAAATTGTTGGTTTTTTTTTTATAAGAAAACTGAATGTTCATTAAAGATGGTAAATGGAAAGTTTTCCCTTTTTTTGATATAGGGGAAAAAAAAAACCAAACCACTTTTAATCTTTTGAATTGAAAGATTTTTGAAGAAAAACAAAGCAAAAAACCACCATCAAAACCCCCTCACCGATATTCTTATAACACTAAAAAATCCAAGCAAACTGAGGAAAGAGATTATTTGGCTTGGGGCACTGCAAAGACTAGGTTGAAGGGTGACAGTCTTATATTACAGAAGGACTGAGAAAAATTTTCAGTTGGTTAAATCAGGTAATGAAGAAAGTGATAGCTAGAACAAGGCAACCTTAAGAAACGGTAAAGGAAACACATTCAAAAGAACTAAAAAAGTACTCTCTTTGTAAATAATGATATGACATTAAATAATAAATATCTCAGAATCCCATTATTTGGATAAGAAGCTTAGTAAGTTTGGTTTTTAAAGAGGTTTTGAGAGATAAGTACTACTTTATAATAATGTTAGTTGTATTTACATAGGCGCAGATTATTACTGTCAAATGTTCCCCAGTTACCTACCTAAATTGCCATTAGAAGGAGATATACATGGTCAGTAGTATATTACCACACATTTGGCTCAAACATAGGCTGTTGTAGGAAATTGAATGTTTTTATCTTTTTTAAAGTTTGCTTCAGTTTGAGATGTTGAAAGCTCCATCAACCTCATGGCAACGCAGAATAAGATGTTATCCAATAACTTACATCTCAAAAAATGCACAGTGTCTTAATTTGTTTTCTAGTAGATCTTTCTCCTCGTTCTTACTGAAAAACCGTTTGTAACTTCATGCCTTTGAAGAAATGCACTCACACCTTGACTAGCCTGTGGTCCCTTCCTCATGCTCCTTCCCAGGCTGCAGTGTGGAGCCTTTTCTTATATTCCTTTCCTTGGTCTCTGGGGATCGGTGAGTCCACTCTTTTCAGCCTTGGCAAGACATGGCATTGCACCTTATTTTCAATTATAGATCAAGCGTTAGTTTTAACTTAGATTTTCTTGGGTTTTATTTGTATACATTACAAATGTTTGCATCTAAATTTCCTGTTTATATTTATCCTGTATTCAAGGTGTGGATTTGGGCCAAAAGAAGTATGTGTGGAATGTTTTTTTTATTGAGAGTATGGCTTTAAATAGTTACTTTCCTTCTCCAAGGCTTTTCCAAGAGTCTGATTTTAGACTTGGGGACAGCACTGTGAGTCATCACTACAAACATTTTCTCTATACCTTTGGGAATATTGAGAATTCAACAAAAGATAGCTAGTAGCTGCTTGGGACATGCTTGATAGTAGGTTAAATGACTCATTCCTGGGTCAAAATAGTGAGTAGGAATTTGTGCTAATGTAGCCCTTCCTATGAAATGAAGGTTTGTGGGTTTATTCTTCGTGTCTGTATTAGGCTAACAGTATATGATTATTTTTAATAAGATTTATTACATTTCTGTTGCAGAAGGTCAGGATTTGAGTTATTTTTCTTTCTAAATACAAATTGAATCATTATAGAAAAGTTGGAAGAATTAGTAAATGATTTTATTCTAATCTGTACAGCATTCTGTAAGAACTAGTTTCAGTAATCCTTTTAAATTATGAGAAGCAATTTGTATTTTAATAAATATTAAGGGCTTAAAAAAGTGTTAAATTATCATTTATTTTCTTCAGAAATGATTGTGTTGTAACTTTACTGAGATAACCTATATTACTGTTAAACTTTATAAAGATTCTCTCTCTTACATGTTTATGGTCATCTTATGTGGGTTAGCACAGAGACTGCATTAATTTCTTTTGTGGTAAGCTGTATTTTTATTCTCAGAACCACAAAATGCTAATTACTTTATTTATCTTGACATAGAAAAGATTCTTGCTGGCACTTGATGAATCCTTTTATGAATACTAGTACATCTCCCTAAATCCTATCAGAACTGCACGAACTGTACAAACCACATTGCTGACTTTTTTTCTTGTACATGTCAAAAGTTGTGTTTGTTACAGTTGGCTGCAAAGTCCTGACTTCCAAGGCAAAGCAGCACAGGCTGTGCAGGGCACTGTTGATGGATTGCAATGGTTCACTAAGGCCCCAGTCCTGCAAGCAGTTTTGTTCATATTTAACTTCTGTGTGGTATGAGTCGCTATATGGGCAAGCAATTAGATGTTTTTGTTAAACATAAGTTTTACATAACCAGTTAGCACTTCTGGTTATGTAAAACTCCACAGCTTTTTGGCCCATAGCTGTGAGGCTGTATCTGTGGGACAATTCAGTGTCAACATGCTGGATGAGGCACTTGAGATTAATCCAAGTGTGACATAGCTGCTAAGGAGCAGAAAAGAAGCCAGAACCTAACCTATAAAGTAATGTTGGTGAAAACACAGTTGGATTTGTAACAGGAAACAAACTGGGAGCCAAAGTGGACTACGCAAAATGGGTAAATTTCAGCTCTTTTCTGGAGAGAAACAAGAATTTCCTCCAAGAGAAGCTGGGTATGCTATTGCAAGTCACTGCCTTAAGGCAGCACTCCCTGTGCTCAGCCTTGTGACAAATTGCCTTGGGTCTAGTGTCCCTTGCTGGTATCCCACGAGAGCCTGTACCTTCATGAACACTTCTCTCACATTTCTGTGTCACATACCAAATACACCTTTTGCCTCTACCTACAAAAACTGAGTGCCCACATGGTCATCTTGTAGCTTCATGAATGCATGATTGAAAACACACACAAAATATGTCTGCATGTCCCCAGGACCTCTGCACCAAAGAGTATGTAGTGAGGACATTCTGATCTATCCCACAGTACTCTAGACCTGGACAGGACAGACACATGCTGTTTTACTTCATCACCTGGCCAGAAGTCAAGACAGTTGGAGTTTGGAATGCCTTTAGCACTGTAGTTGCCGTTGCTCCTGTTCCTAGAATGAAGTTTTAGGAAGTCAATGAACCATAGCAACAGAGCTCCTATCCATCTTCTTCACTTGTGAGTAACTTTCTAGCCCCAAGTATGTCAGTAGAGTTTGTACTGTTAATTTAAGGATTAAGGATGAAATTTTGAACTGATTTATACAACCCATGAAAGATTTGAACTCCTAGTGTCTGTAACAAAGCTGTACCACAGCAAAGTCAAGAATAAAAATTAGGAGAGGCAGAAAGCAAAGGGGGCTCCAGCTAATACTTAATCTGACTTACTATAATCTTGTTTCTGGCATTTTCTGTAAAAAGAAGAACCACTTCTGAAGAGGCAATGCCAGAGGAGTCGGTGCCTCAGAGTTAGAAATAGTACCAGAGAAAGTTTGCAGATGTACTCGAAGTGGATTTTTGCAAACTCTAGAAACCTTATGGTACATTCATTGTACTGCTTTATCCTGTATATTCCACACAGTAGTTAAATGTAGAACTAGAGAAATAACTTACATGGGTAGTTTTCTGTTCTGTCTGGGGGGTGAATCCATGTAATATGTAGTGATGGTGCTCTGCTGTGATATAAGGGTGGTGGGTTTTTTTTCTTAATTGTACAGTGAATAAATTGAAAGAGTGCTAGAGATTGCAATAGGTAGTGGGAAAAGATCAAGGAAAAAAGGTAATGCCCCAACAATATTTATTGTGGAAAAGTGTGAACAATCCTTGTGTTCTTATTGTGTATAGTTCGGAGAGTAAATCTTAGTCCATTTTGTCTTTACTATCTAATTCTTCCTGTTTCCTAATTCAAAGTTCTTATTTTTGAACCAAATCCTGATCCCAATGCTATAATTTTGCTTCAGTCTGACCAGGTTTGTATATTCAATACCAAGAATTGTTTGTCTTGCTCTGAATATGACAGCATGTCCTGGATAGCTCTCTTGTTATTTCTGCATACTGCAGGTTGAAATGTGTATTCATACAAATGAAAACAATGCATATAAAATGCCCATAAAACATATTTATTTTAGGTGTTTTATAGATGCTATAGGAAGAACTATGATTACAATGAGTATGTTTATAGAAATGCTGATCTGAAATTAAACTCCTTTCTTAAGCTTGTTGTACCTTCTCAGAAATGCAGAATTCCAATTCCCTATTTAAATTCGAGCCCTGTACCTGTTACAACTACATCTATATGGTCTGCGTAGTCTTCATTTCTATGTCCATATTTAAAAAGTAACTGACAGTAGCTGTTAACATTTGCTTTCTTGGTTTGGGAGTGTTTGTTTTTTTGGGGGGTGGTTGAGTTTGTTTGTTTTTGTAGTTTTGGTTTTTTGGTTGGTTGGGTTTTGATTATTTACCTATGGTAATACCCCAGGTAGTGTTTCCAGCCCGTCATCATCAACCTGGCTAGACTCTACCGGAAAGTGATTGAAGCTAGGCTAGCCTCACACTCAGCTTTTCTGTGGGAGTATCTTGTCCTGGTACAATGGGGAAGGTATGCCTGAGAATGGCAGACTTTTAAAAGTTAAGTAGAAATTGAGTCTCTGTATTCAGTAGATTATGAAGCAGTCACAGCTTCTACTTTTTTTTTTTAAGTGGAAAGGATATTTTCTACGATTAAGCAATAAATCACTTAATTTCTATATTAACAACAACTCCTAGTGGATCTATGTGATTAGAAATGATTCAGAACTGGTCTTGAGGGTGTAAACTAAAATCCACACAAGTAATTCTCAAGTCATTCATGGGCTTGCTCGAGAGTGATGACTTGGGGAAAAAAATGCCTACATTATTATCATGGTTGAGAATGATGCTCCATATTTGCATGTTTGCATTTAACAATTGCTTTCCATAAGGAAACGTTCTTACTGCCATAAGAGTGAATGAAGTAGTAAATGTATTCGAAAGTGTATACTTTTTAGTCAGCCAATACTAGAAGCATTTCAGTATTCAGTAGAGGTCTTATCTTTGTCTCAAACATCATGTTCCGTCTCTTTTTAGATCAAACTAGAGCTTATCTTCTCTGTAAACTGAAGCTCAGTTATATGGCTATAACCTCCTGTTCTGTTATTCTGAGTGGCTTTTTTGGACTTGGTACTTAGGAAAACATTTCTGTTCGGCTTCTAATGACAAGCAGTGCATCTGAAGCTTTTATTAGGTCTCTGTACATAAAAGCATGAGTTTCTACACTTAGGAAGATCAGGGAGTTTACTAGACAAGGTTTAGTCCAGCATCCTGCCATGTTTGTGGCTCAGAGCTGCCACAGAGTTCAGCCCCCTACACCTTCAGGAATGATGGGAATGAATTTGGTGTGTAGCTGGAACTGACCTTTCAGTTTCACTTCTTCCAAAGGAAGAAGGAAAAATTAACACTTTGAAAAGCAGAGCACTGAAACAAACCAAAATACAAAATGCTAGCATAGGTGCTGCCACCTTTTATGTTCTCTCCATTGCTTCTTCCTAGCATAAGAAGTAGAGATTTGTGATGGAAGAGGAGATGTTCTTCTGTGTTTTGCCACTCTTCCTGAGTTTTCATTTGCTTCCTGTCTTTTTATCGCCACCATCATTCCTTCACTTCCTTTTCACTTGTGTGGCAAATTACCTCTGCTGGTTTCTGTGCTAAGCAGCCCAACCACCAGTGGAGGAACTGGTGGAATTTACTGTTGAGAGGAGGGGAAGAATGAGTATTGTTACCAGAGAGTCAACAAACATGACCTTTTCTCTTCACACCTTTTTTGCACTTTGAGAGAAGAATAGCCTTGGATAGTGTAAGAAATGACATCTGGACTCCAAGTGATGAATTACGACCCACCCACATGGAGAATGCTCTTCTTGGAGCCATGTCTCTTTGAATCTGGAATTACTGAAGAAAGTTTGTAGTTGGCCCTTGCATATGGCCACAGGAAGCAAGACTTTTCATGAAAGAAGAGAAGCTTTCTGTGCCCCTGGATCACTGGCAGGCTTTACACTCAGGAAAAAGTAAAGGCTGAGAGCAAATTGCAGGGGACTGCCACACTAGATGTGTTATTCTCCTTATTTTCTTAGGAAAGACTTTTTATTGATTAGAAGCACAGGGCTTTTCCTCGCAACGCGGTTTTCGGTGTTCTCTGAAGGAAAAGAGATACTGAAGCACAAGCGTTTCGAGGGAAACAATATGCTGTGAATAATGTTGACTGGAAATGCTGGTACGTGTTTTGGGTGAGGTTGTCTGTCATTGGAAGTAATAAAAATACAGCTGCATATTATCCACTGGAGTTTGGTTTATTCTGGAAGCTAATTTTTATGACAGAGAGGGTTATTTATTGGTTGTGTCAAAGGAATATTTGGACTATTCTAATTTCAGGCTTCAGCATTTTTACATTTCAAGCCATATAAAGGAGAAGAAAATATATATGGTGTCTCTACCCCAGTTCAACAGAATGGGCTCTGACCAGTTTCTGTAAATATACTATCTTCTGTGTTGTTTCTAATCATAGCAATACTACATATATTATTCTAAAACTTAGCAGAAGCAATTTTCATGCTATGTTATTACATTCAGGCCTCAAAGTACTGCAAAGTATCTTTTGGTATGCTACAAAGCCAGTTTATTTCTTACATGGGCAATAGGAAGACTTTTCTTTTGAAGTGGGACACCAAGTTTAACATCCACATTTTTCCTTTTCCTTCAGTATATGTATAAGGAGTCCCCGGGGGTGTGGTGGGTACCTTCACTACAGAATGCATTTCATATGCAAGCAGATGAGCGTGTTTATAGGTATAAAGTGGCATTCCTGTTGAATTTTTTGTTGTGAAGACTGTGGATATGATTTATCGGAACAGCAGCAAGAATTATCTCCCTCCCTCCCTGCCTGCTTTAGTTGGGCAAACGGCTGCCCAGCTTGCAAACCTTCCAATCACCCCAGCTGCAGAGCCTCCACCCCTCAAGCACCAAAAGTGCTCACACCAACTACAGCTGGCTTTTAAAGCAAATATTTTAATAAAATCACTTTCAGTCATTACTCTTCCATTTAAGACTGTGAAAATTGGGGACTGGGTAAGAAGAGCAGAAGTTTGCCCAGCAGAAGTTGCTCTGATCAGGTTTGTAATAAAATTTACTGCTGAATGGAGTAATCTGAAAGTAATGTAGTTTATCATAGGAAACTTTGCCTTTAACATGTTCTTTTTGAATAGCAAGAGCTGTGGTATGCAGTATTACATTTAGTTTATATTACAGCATTTTTGTGTCTCTGACAAAGTGCAAATTACAGTGTTAATATATAGAACATACAATTTATGTTTTTCTTACCAGTCTGATGAGAAGGTGTTTCTGCTTTGAATGATAAAACTTTTCTCCTGTTTATTAGATTTCTGTTATAGGTGCTGATCTCTAGCTTTAGGGCTTTAAGTGTTATTTAAATACACTACTTCAAATGTTCCAAGGCATTAGGAGTTTTCTGACAGTCTTGAGCACAACGTCAACTTTTAGGACACTTGCTGTAAAACCATGTATTGTCTGTGCATGTGTGTACACACACAAATCATAAACTACACCTAGTTTTGCTTCCTCTCTATATGAATTCTTTTACTTTCATATATTGTTGCACTAGATGTAATCAATGAAGTAATGTAATTTTTAATAAGGTTAAATGTACTTCAGTGCAAACAAAATTTCTCATAAATTCTACTTATGGAAAACAAAATGTAAACTTTTAATATTTCAGGAAAATAAGGCTGCATAATCTATATATAATGTGTGTATATTGATATTTTCCCATTTTCAATGCTACTTACTGAAGTGTGTTCTCCCTCATCAGTATGCTGTTTATATGTTAAACCACTGCACCTAAAATTGATGGTGTATTATAGTATATAGTATCAGCTCAACAAAATAGTTTGTAAGTAAACTATCTTTGTTACTTTTGCTTCAGTAATCTTTAAACATACATCTCAATAACAGTATTAAAACTTTTAGAGGTTTTTGTGTTGCTTTATAACAGTTGCTTTCTGTCTGAGATTTTTATCTTTTTTATTAGAGCTTTTAATGGAAAATTTTGTAGGAAAAGTTGAATGACAACTGCAGTAAAACTTTGGGTTTTCCCACCTGTAGCTTGGGTTTGATGTGTACTTACACAAAATACTTATTACATGTGATTATATTGAAATGTTCTTTTAATGGAAGAGTGTGGTAAAACATGGCATGTTACTTTTTGTTCCAATGTCCATCTATTGTTTGGATTTTGTTTTGGGTAGGAGGCTGCTAGGTTATTTTTACATAGGAAATACTTTGCAAAAATGGTAGATTTTACCTGACTGTGAAACAGTCAAAGGAATTTTAAAGCTGAATACAAACTTTGCAGAGAGAGACTTTGTCCTTTGGATTGTGTTTGTATTTAGAAAGTTTTTTGACACCAGGCTTTTCCTGTTAGAAGAGAGCTCGCAATAGATGACCATTAAATGTTCCTGATCATTCAGCTCAATGGAAGAGTTGGTATGAATTATAAGGCTGGAATCATCTTGGATTAGGATTCAAATGAGTGGTGGTCAAACAGTAAATTATGTGGTTTACAACTGGCCAGGAAAGACTGAAATAAAGAAGGGTCTGTCAGCAGCTACTGTAGAAAAAAAACAAGAGAATAAAGAACAAAGGGGTTTGGAGAAGTATCTGTACTTATTAAGGTACTCTGACAAATATTATGAGTGTCTGTTAGACGTGAGGAAGCTTCTGAGATTCCCCCCCCCCCCCATGTTAGATGTTTAATTTCTTTCCTGCCTGTCCTTCCTCTTTGTTGCATGCAGCTGAAGGGATAAAAGTGCAAACCGCAATGTGGATGACACTGCAATTCTTTCTAGGAATGGGTTCAAGGAAGGAGGAAGCTTGAATATTGGCTGAACACTGGTCAAGTCTAAGGCAGTTGAACTCATGCTGCACTTTTTCAGAGGACTGTTGGACATATTCAGTGTTATAGAGCAATCTGTAGCTAAAGAAAAACTTAGTACAGAAGAGGCTTCAGAAGTGCAGTGACCCAGTACATGCAGAGCTAGAGAGCTGCCCCCTCAATTGTACACAGCAAAAGGAACATGCGAAGTTCGGTCACAAATGGGCTTCACAGGTATTTGATTGTGAGAAATGTCTCTTTAAAGTAGACTTCACTGAAGGGGAGCCTAGCGCAGGTTTGAATGCATAGGAGAAGCAACAGGTTGGGTCTGCTACTCAGCTTAATTAGAAATAACTCGCATTACTGGTGAGTGCAAGGGCATTTTACTTTTTGGTTTCTTATCACCAATTTCCTATGTTTGAACTCTGTATAAGCTCAGGATTCAATCTTGGCTCTGTTTAAGCTGCATGAACAACTCAGGGCTCCCTGACCAATTGTGCTTTTAGGTTCCACGCCTAACACTGTTGTTCAAATGCAGGCAGGTATTCAAGTCTGCTCCAATTAATGTAGGATGGGTGTCTCAGAGATGCCTCAGAAACACTGTAAGCTCTGCCAGCAGCAGAACTTAGATCCTCCTTGATTGGTTATCCAATATATTACCAAAACCTCATTTTCCAAGCTGTCAGGTGTGCCTCTCCTGGAAAGCTCAGAGAAGAACCACTGCTCATCAGGTGTGCAGGCTGTGCTGGTGGAGTTCGGGGCAGCAGAGGTGAAGTGGAAGCAGAGGCCACATCAGTCAGCTAGGATGAAGCTGGCTTAGATGGCAGCTGGAAAAGGAGGAAGTAAAAAGGAATAATTAGGAAAATAACTGAGACAGAGTAGGAGAGACCACGTATTTCTGTGTTCACTTACTCTACTTCATGTTCCTCTCAGTCTTAAAGTTCAACAGACAAGGAAATCATGAGATCTGGCCAACCATGCCAAGGCAGGAATAAGACCCTTTTTAAAGAGCGCGTGGTTGCAGTCAGTGTAAAATCTAGGGCAATGCTGCCACCAAAAGGCACACCCAGCTATTACCTTCCTTGCTTCAGTAAGTTAGTGTTTTGAGCATGAAAAGTGCTCAGCCATAGTGTTATGAGAACCTGTGCCTGTGAGTCAGCACACGTCAGCGCTGAGCCAGAGCCCAGGTTGTTCTCTTGCAATAATGGGTAATGTAGTAAAGGGTCTGCCTTACAAGGGGCATCTCAGAAAAGGGTTACACTTGTCAGTGATGTCTGAAGACATTTTGTCGCTGGTTACCAGTGTCATTTGGTCTTGTGTAGAGGCCAAATATCCTCATAAGGTCATCAGTTCCCATTGCTGCACCTTCTTATCAAGAACCTTCAGTGACATGGTCAAGTGTGAGAGATCCATGCTCATGGCAAGGTGGTTGGAACGAGATGATCTCAAGGTCCTTTCTGACCTGAACTATTCTATGATGTGATCAGTACCAGCATCTTGGGATGTCTCAGGCAAATCGGAAAGAGGGACAAATCTGCAGTGTACAACAGTGAACTTGGCATACAGCAGTAGGAAAAACCCACCATGTTTCTGCAATGTCGAAATTGTAAGGGCATAGAGTCCGCGAGAGCGTTGCTACCTGTTGCTATGGGCTACAGCCTCATGAATATATCAATATAACATCCTAAGTGACTATTATATCTTCAGAAGTGTCATTATGGAAAAACACATAGTGGCTTTGGCAATACTTGTCAAACTACATCCCATGGTAGATGAACCTGGCTTTGAGGGAGTGGAGCACGTTGGCTTCAGGCCCAAGGAAAGGTTGCACTTACTGAAGAGTTCAGGAGCTCAGCAGGGGATTTTGCCTGAGCAGTTAAGTATTGATTCTCCTCAGAAGAGGCTATGGATCTCTTCTGTTTGCCACATGTACAGCATCTCAGTTCTGAAGCTGATGTGTGAACTCTCCTTAGCAGATGAAGTATACATACCATGGGCAGATACTTATCACTGGGAGTTTGATGGGCTGAAAGGTATCTAATTGGAGCAGTGCTTTGGAAACGTGTTTCTTGCTTCCTAACACTGTCCTGGGACCTATTACAGGAATAGAGAGGAAATGGTTCTGCACAGAACCATTCTTTTTTATACCCAAGGGGATTTTTTTCAAGCAATCTAGTATTAGAGTGCAGTTCACCTGCTTCTAAATCTCTTCTAGATCAAACACTGTTAAGTGAGCTATCCATCTTAATGTAAAGTCATTGCTGTTAGTGGGTTGAACTGTAGTGAGTAGAAATGCCCTTTACTGGTCTAGAAGACTGGTAAACATGGAGAGGAATCTAACACCAGAATATTTTGCCTAAATGAAAAAGATTCTCAGTTCTCTAGAGGGTTCCACTTAACAAATCAAGAGTATAGATATTTATGGAATGAGCTGCAAAAACAAACATCAGTTTGGGGAGATGGCAGGTGGTATCTTAATTCTTACCAAACTCTTAGTCATTAAAAAGACAATCCAAACAAATATATAAAGAAACTCAAAACTTTTACATTAATGTTATCTGTTCGAGATATTATTCTCTATGGGATGCCAGTGTCCTGCCTCCCAAGCAAATGCTTTTGGACCCTCAGATACCATTTTTATAATTTGGGAAGCAAGCTGATCCTAGTAGACACCCATATCACAGGCCAGAGAAGTGCTGCTCACCTACCAGCCTCCAGGACCTAGCTGGTCACAAAATCTGACCTTGCGTGCAAGAGTCAGTTGCACCCCACGCCGTGATGTGCGCTCAGAATAGTGAAGAACCGCAGTTGGCATGGGATGAGCAGGTTTTGTTAGATGAGAGTTGCACAAGATTTCTAGTAAAGATAATTAGTTCTGGGAAACTTCATTGGTGTGGGAGGGAGTAGAAACACTTTTAGTCTCCTTTTAAGCAGTTTTCACTGAAGCAAATTCTAAAGGCAAAAGCCATGTATTTGAAGGCAAAAGGAGATTGCGTTGGCTCTATCAGAATGCTGTGTTTTAAAGCTTTTGCTTTTTATAGCCTTAGTGTTGGAGTTTTAGGCCTTAAAAATCCTTATTTATGTTGGTGTTGATCCTTATCTTAAAAGTCCTTATGACATGAGATCATAGAAGTCTATTCTAGTTCTGTTTTAGAAATGGTTAAGAAGTTGCCATTGGCAAATAAATAGAAACAATTACTTCTTTTTAAAGCAGCGTAGTGAACCTAAAGATAATGGCTAACTTTTCTTAGGGGAATAAGTGCTAAGTATAAAATTGGAAATACTGAATCCCTAATTTTTTTCCTGGGAGAAAAGCATTTGACAGCTTATTTAATGTCACAGAAGAGTGTAAATATATAAAATAGTATGTGTGATTAAAGCTCCTTATGCAAATACATTTTTTCATTGGTTTTCATCGGTGTTTACCTTTTTATGTACTGTAATGATTTTGTTTTATTTCAGAGTTCTACATTCACCATGTTGCCCTGTGGACCAGCTTTGTCCTTTGTTCGGTGTCTTGTGCGGAAGAAGAATGTCAGTGGTGAAAGTCTCGAGGACTCCAAGTTGTGCCGATGCTTATCAACAATGGACCTTCTAGCACTGGGAGTAGGAAGTACCCTTGGTGCTGGTGTTTATGTCCTTACTGGAGAAGTAGCCAAATCTGAATCTGGACCTAGCATCGTTGTTTCTTTCCTCATTGCTGCATTAGCATCTGTGATGGCAGGTCTCTGCTACGCTGAGTTTGGTGCTCGTGTTCCCAAGACTGGTTCTGCATACTTGTATACTTACGTAACAGTCGGGGAACTGTGGGCTTTTATCACTGGTTGGAATCTCATTTTAGCCTATGTTATAGGTAAGCTTAAGAACAAACACAGGTCTCAAGGGCTTCTGAGATGACAGATGTAAGATACAGTTTTGGGTCTTTCTTTTCTGTCTTTGTACTTGGCTATCATTGCTTTTTACTCCTGCTGAGATTAAATGACTGAAGTAATTTAATTAGGCTATGTCCTCCTGTGCATCATCATTCCAAACAGGCTTTTTGCAAGATGCTTTTGTAAACAGTGAATCTTCAGAAGAATGAACTCCATACCTTTTATAAGAATCATGTCTGTCCAGTGATGATGCACAAGAATAAACAGGATTTCATTGCTGTCTTTGGTCAGCAAAAATGATTTAAGTAAAATCAATAAGCTTTTTTTTTTTCCTGAATATACACAGCAAGGATGTTTACGGTGATCCCATCACTATAGTATCTCACTTCAAGAATGCCATGATGTTTAAGTACTAACTTGTTACTATAGCCTCATGCTAATTAAACAGTGTCCTATCAGGAAATCCCATAAAATGCAGTAGACCAAATCTGAGTAAAATCAATGCTTATATGGCAGGTATTCAAATAACTTTTGATATTTCAGTGCTTTAACAAAGATGACATTTTTTGATTTAAAAACGTGTTCAAAGTATCCATTACATTGTGCATAAGCACACCTAGCTGTATATGTATATCTAGCTACAGGACTGTTGCCCAAATCACTACAAAATCAATAAGCCTGAGTATCGTGTTAAAGTGCAGTTCATGACAGTGGAGTTGTGAAAATAAGGTTGTATTAAGCTGTGGCCACATACACTCTTCACCATAGGAGAGTATAAATCTTAAATACTAACTAGCAGTATGCATCTTGGTAGTGAGTTTTTTGCTTTATTTCTGGGGGGACGCTTTCTTTCTTTCTTAAAGTTCTTTCTTAAACTGCTTTCTTACATTACTTTGTATTGTTTAACATATACCATATTATAAATTGAGAAATAAGTGTCTTCCAGAATGACATCAGATATAAATGATGCAGAAGTAATTTCTGCAATATTTTGGGAATAAATAGGTGCAAAATTTTTATATTTTAATTATAGATAATATATTCTAATTTAACTATATAGAAGAAGTCTAAAATGTTAAAACTCAGCAAAATAAAATTACTGGTTTAAAACAAGCTCTACTTTTTTTAAATGCAAGTAGCAACACACTAAGTTTTCTTTCTTTTTCAGTAAAGTAATTGTATACCACTGTATGCAAAATCCTAAACATGCATGTATTTTGTGAAGGTACATCAAGTGTAGCAAGAGCCTGGAGTAGCACCTTTGATGAACTTCTTGGAAAGCAGATTAGTCATATCTTCAGAACCTACTTCAAAATTAATTACTCTGGGCTAGCAGAGTATCCTGACTTCTTTGCTGTATTCCTTGTATTACTTTTAGCAGGTAAGACAATATGGCTTCACTTATGGCGGTTGTGATGTCTTACAGACAAAAATGCTAAGTTGTAGTTTGGATTTTACCAGAAATACCTTAATAATGTTTAAGAAGTTCAGATGCACATTTGTTTATTGACCCAATGACTCTGGGAATGAAATGTATATAATCAAATTCTATGTGCACCCTCTTCTCTTGCTGAAGCTGGGATGTGAAATAATCACTTGTCATTATTACACAGTTCTGTGTGGGCTTTACGGTTTTATCACTGGTAAAAGCTTTCAGAGGGACATTGAGGTTAAACTCTGTAGTTTGATGATGTTATGTGCTCTCCTTGAATAACATATTGTGCATGTAATGTATATTTTTAAGGTTTTGTTTTTATTTTTTCTTTTTTTTTTTTTTTCCCTAAATTGATAACTTATTAAGCATAAAAAAAACTTTCTCCTTTCTAAGTCTTCAAAAGAATTTTTTAGCCTAGAACTTGCTTGGGCTAAAGGGCACCCCAAGGTACTGGTATGGTCCAACAGACCACTTTGGAACCTGACAAAATAGTTTAGGTCTCCTTCACTCATTTCTGTTCCTTTTTTATCTTTAATTCTTTATCATGTGTTTGAGTCACAAAAATTAACACCAACTGTTTAACTATGTGCTTTTTGAGGTATCAGAAAGCTCAAAAATATCTTCTGCATTTAACAATTGCTTTCCATAAGGAAACGTTCTTACTGCCATAAGAGTGAATGAAGTAGTAAATGTATTCAAAAGTGTATACTTTTTTAGTCAGCCAATACTAGAAGCATTTCAGTATTCAGTAGAGGTCTTATCTTTGTCTCAAACATCATGTTCCGTCTCTTTTTAGATCAAACTAGAGCTTATCTTCTCTGTAAACTGAAGCTCAGTTATATGGCTATAACCTCCTGTTCTGTTATTCTGAGTGGCTTTTTTGGACTTGGTACTTAGGAAAACATTTCTGTTCGGCTTCTAATGACAAGCAGTGCATCTGAAGCTTTTATTAGGTCTCTGTACATAAAAGCATGAGTTTCTACACTTAGGAAGATCAGGGAGTTTACTAGACAAGGTTTAGTCCAGCATCCTGCCATGTTTGTGGCTCAGAGCTGCCACAGAGTTCAGCCCCCTACACCTTCAGGAATGATGGGAATGAATTTGGTGTGTAGCTGGAACTGACCTTTCAGTTTCACTTCTTCCAAAGGAAGAAGGAAAAATTAACACTTTGAAAAGCAGAGCACTGAAACAAACCAAAATACAAAATGCTAGCATAGGTGCTGCCACCTTTTATGTTCTCTCCATTGCTTCTTCCTAGCATAAGAAGTAGAGATTTGTGATGGAAGAGGAGATGTTCTTCTGTGTTTTGCCACTCTTCCTGAGTTTTCATTTGCTTCCTGTCTTTTTATCGCCACCATCATTCCTTCACTTCCTTTTCACTTGTGTGGCAAATTACCTCTGCTGGTTTCTGTGCTAAGCAGCCCAACCACCAGTGGAGGAACTGGTGGAATTTACTACCGCTGTTGAGAGGAGGGTCAGTGGAGCATGGCTCAAGGCTGATCATGATACAGTGCTTGGATTCTGAGCTGCGCAAAGCTGAGTCATTGCAGCAGCCGATGATGATTTACAGAAAATATTATGTGCTAAGCACAAGGGAAAGTACACAGAAACCCGGTTTGGGTATTTTTTATTTTTTTTCTTTTCCTAGAGAAAGGACTTTAAAAATGTGCATACTGTGTTTCCTACTGCATTAGACTGACTGAGACAGTACCTCCTTGGGAAGAATGGAGCTAAAGAAATCATATGCCTATTTCCAATAATAATGCTATTGGTGAAGAAAACTTAAACTGCTCATATGATAAATTATATGTTGTGATAAGATAGAAAATGTCTCATTAGCAGTCAGAAATTTTCTAGATATTATCTTGAGAGGCTTAATATTTTTAGACTTAATCTCTAAGTAATTATGGAAAGCATGTACAGGATACTAGTGGAGGTACTTCGACTGCAAAGGAACTGGAGGCTTTTCCATTGTATTTATTTTTTCCTGATCTGCTCACTGCCTCGTCTTCCATTATACTGTTAGTACAATAACAGCTGTTACAAGCCTAATGACACAGTAGGATCCTGAAGGAATAACTTTCAGATTAATTAAATGCAGTGCTCTGCAACCTAAGGCATATGCATTTCATGTCAGACTGTTTTCTAGAATCTCTGTGAATTATAGTTTATGAACAAGAGGTATGCGTTTCTTTTAAAGGTTTTATTAATGACTAGGGAAAGGACTTTTTCTGTGATGGATATGCCCTGAAAATCTTAGAGTGAACAGATTACGTTATTAATCTAATAATTTTGCTTATTTTATTAACCTAATGAGTAATTGTTCTGTAAGGAATAAATAGATTCTACCAATCTATTTTTAGTAAAAATAGAATTTTTGTACCTATTTTTGCTCCATTTCATAAAAGAGATGAATGGGAATCTCAGAAATGCCGTAAGTAACAATTGCTCAAAATAGTTTTAAATACTGTTCTGATTTCAGCTGCAGGAGAGTTAAGAGTTAATATTCTTTCTAGTAGCTGGTGCAGTGCTGTGTTTTCTCTTTAGTCTGAGAACAATGCTGATAACACACTGATGTTTTAGTTGTTGCTAAGTAGCACTTACCCTGTTCAAGGACCTTTCAGTCTCTCATGCTCTGCCAGGGAGGAGGGGTGTGGGAAGGTGGGAGGAAGCAAAGACAGGACACCTGATCCAAACTAGCCAAAGGGATATTCCATAACACAGCATGTCATGCCCAGTCCAGTATATAAACTGGGGAGAGTCACACATAAGAGACCAATTGCTGCTCAGGTTGGGATGGGTGTCAGTCAGCGGGTGGGAATGGTATTCTGCATCACCTGTGTTTGTTGGGTTTTGGTCCTCCCTCTTTTCCTGTTACTATGCTTTACTTCAGTTATTAAACTGTTCTTATCTCAACCGATGGGTTTTACCTTTTCCTGATTTTCCTCCTCGTCCCACTGGACAGGGGGTGTGTGCACAGCTGCGTGATACTTAGATGCCTGTTAAGGTTAAACCATGACAAATATTTAATACAATTAAAGAAGCTTTGTGTTTTGTGGTTTCCAATACACTTGCCTATTGCACTGCTGTCAGAGTAGTAAATTTGTGCTACTGCTTTTTAAAAGTATAAAATCTAATGCTGCTTAGTATTAAGAACAGTAATTAAATGTCGATCTTCTTTAAAATGCCATTTTATTAGTCTAAGGTACCATTCACATCTATAAAATATTTTTTATTTTATATTGTAGGTCTTCTGTCTTTTGGAGTAAAAGAGTCTGCATGGGTGAATAAAATTTTCACTGCTATTAACATCTTGGTCCTACTCTTCGTTATGATTTCTGGTTTTGTGAAAGGAGATGCTGACAACTGGAAAATAAGTGAAGAATATCTCATAAACCTTACTGCAATAACAAAGTAATATTTTTAAAAATCAATTTACTTGCTCATATTCCAAGCAATTTTCTGTTACACTTGCTTTAGGATCATAGAATAGTTAGGGTTGGAAAGGACCTTAAGATCATCTAGTTCCAACCCCCCTGCCATGGGTAGGGTCACCTCACACTAAACCATGTCACCCAAGGCTCTGTCCAACCTGGCCTTGAACACTGCCAGGGTGGAGCATTCACAGCTTCCTTGGGCAACAAGGAATAGTGATATTGCAGGTAGTAGATCAACTAATAGGTCTGTTGCTGGGAATGGTAAAACTTTCTATTCCTTTAAAAAGATTTTTTCTATTTTCCTGTTTGTAGTTTCCTTTAAAAATCATCTTGCTTCAATATTGTTATCTATAGCTATTTGAGAGGTTACTGGCTTCTTGCCCTTAAAGCATGTAATAACTGTGGTATGTGAGTATGACAAGAATTGTGTATGCCATTAGTGTTTTAAAAGATTTTTCCACAGACTACAAAGTGAGTAAGATCATAGTTACTTGAATCAGGTACTCTTCCATTTACTGTCATTTTTCTCTTACAAACCTTGACATCAGAATGTCTTGTGATATTTTGTGAAGTAGAACTCTTTCTTGACCAGAGCATTTTAACATGTATTTCTGGAGTAGTAGGAGAGGAGAATGGATGTGTTTGACCTACCAATAGTTAAAAAAGTAAGTTGTTTTTCTGCTGTATTTCTGTTTTTAATAGGAATTGTTCATCCTATGAGAATGTCACAAGTATATATGGGAGCGGTGGCTTTATGCCATATGGTTTCAGAGGAACATTGGCTGGTGCTGCAACCTGTTTTTATGCTTTTGTAGGATTTGACTGCATTGCAACAACTGGTATAGTATTTATGTGTGTCTATATATGTATACTTATTTCTGTTCAAAATAAATTGTTACTTTCTAAGTTTGGGAAGTGTTTGATATACGTTTTGTTTTCTGCACAAATCTGTTATATTCACCTGCTCACTTTTACAGTTCTCTGAGATGAGGTACTTCTAAATGCTGGCTTGTGTATGGCTAATAGGGAATGAGTACATTGAACTTACAAGTTGGAGGTAAATGACTAGAAATGATAGGCTTTGAATACCCTAGTTATACAATGCATTTTATGTCCTTTATTTTACCTCTACTTTCAATTCTATTTCTGGCAACAAAATACTGAGAGTTGTTCTGTGTCACTGAGGTTATTTTCTACAGGTTTTTAAAACTTCTTTCATAAATACAATGGCCATGGTTTAGATTAATGGGTGATTTGTCTCTGATGTTATCCTTTACAGCTGAAGATGAAAATGAGTAAGACTTTTTGGTGGGGCATATTTCTTTTTCCTTTTTTTCAGGAGAAGAGGTCAAGAATCCTCAGAAAGCCATACCCTTCGGAATTGTGGTGTCCCTGCTTGTCTGCTTCATGGCCTATTTTGGGGTTTCAGCTGCACTGACCCTTATGATGCCATACTACCTGCTAGATGAGAATCCTCTGCCAGCTGCTTTTGAATATGTTGGATGGGGTCCTGCAAAATATGTTGTGGCAGCAGGATCACTCTGTGCTTTGTCTACAAGGTAAAGACACTGAAATACTAATTTTATTGGGAAAAGCTGATGGATAGTATGTGAATATTTAAATATATGTTCATGCATTCATTTTGAAGGCTGAGTTCATTCAAAGTATTACCAATAAGTATTATAAGCATGTTTTAGACTTTTACAGGTCTTCATCACAGTAGGTGTATTAATTTGTTTTTTTGAGCTGTACTGTTTTTGAGCTCTACCTCTTTGACTTATTATTGAAAAGTTGTTTGGTTTTGGTTTGATTTTCTTTTTTTTATTAAACCATGTCTTTTCAGACATGTGACCTGCAAGTTATCTTTATCAACTGATAAAATAAACCTCACTCACTTTGTCCTTCCTTGCTGCATACTCCTAATGACTCAGCAGGTTTATGGGCTCTGTGTATTTGCAGGCATAATGGAAGAGATGATTAACTAGCTCCACTCCTCATCTTCGTTGCCTGTCTGTTTTCCTCCAGTAGCCAGTTTGTCTTCTGACATAACCCTTCCTGTGGTATCTGTGTGGGTATTCGAGATGTAGATTACAGCTGTCAAAATATAATATATTCCCCTTTGTAAAAACATGGATGTAACAACTTAATGTGTTAGTTTGATTAAAAAGGTCAGAGAGGGCAGGAGATATATTGGTATGTGTTCATCTATACTACACTACATATAATGTAACATGGTATAAACCCTTTCATGGAATAGAAAATTGCTTGATACTTGAATTTAGGGATAGAAAAATGCTGATGCCAATCTGCTACCTGAGGTTATGTAGGTAAGGAGTCATTTACATGAGCTTCAGTGATAAGAATACTGGCTATCTTTCCACAAAGGAAAATTACATGCTTGTTAAAGCACTAATGCTAACAGCACTCCAAGATAACCCTGTAAACGTTAGCCTGAAGAAGATGAGTGCACTGGCTGTGGACAGTAGTTTAAAAGAAAGGAATATTTTAAAGTAAGAGGATATAAGGTGGTGAGGCACTGGAACAGACTGACCAAAGAAGTGGTACATGCTCCATCCTCAGCAGTGTTCAAGGCCAGGCTGGACAGAGCCTTGGGCGACATGGTCTAGTGTGAGGCATCCTTGCCCATGACAGGGGGGTTGGAACTACATGAACTTAAGGTCTTTTCCAACCAGAGCCATTGTATGATTCTGTGATAGAAAAAGGAAATAGTTCCAGAAGGACATTAAAAGAATTGTAGGACTGACTGAATAATGTTGTAGTTATGCAGTTCATTCTGGGATTACAGTTACTTTCTGTCTAGTTGTCATTGTCCCCTTCAGTTTGGAGGGTTTCACTGAATTTTTCCTCTGTATTGATAAATAGTAAAAGTGACATATAAGCACACACTAGATTAAAAAAATTAATACTGAAACCCAAAATGAACTGAGATAGTAAAATGCTTTTTCAGAAATCCAAACATTGGTCTCTCCAGTGTATTCTGAAGAATTATATTTACACATATGGGGAGGTTAATCCTTCAATCTGCTGACGGATGTCAGTTTAGAACACAACCCATGAAATTATATTTCATATTCATCAATGTAATGGTATAATTAAGAAAAAAAGTTAGGGTTGTTGCTTTTGGTCCATATAATTGCCTCTTACTTTGTTATGCTGTGAACTTGCTTCGTCAGGGTAAAGACATTTGTTAATATTTCTGTTATTTATGTGAGTACACTTAAATAGGGGTATGAGAAATACATTTTACAAAGCCACAACTGCAAAAAATTTGGCAGGGGATTTTAACAGTATTATTATTTGAAGAATTGTCACCCTGGTTCAGGAAACAGTCTTTCTTGGGAGGGCCATTCATACACCATAATTAGTTGATGTGCAATGGAACTTCTCTCATGTATCTAACCTTAATGCTTGTGTATCATGAGCATTATTGGAGGTACATAGCACCTGTAGTTGTAAAAGCTGTGCCTTCTGTAAGTCATACAGTTCATTCCCTAAAATAAGAAAGGGAACCATTCACCGGGTTAAAAACTAGTGTGCTTGCCACAGAGGTTATACTCACTATGATTTCGCCTTTTTTCCTTTCAGTGTTTCTGATTTTCTTAATTACAATTATTTCACTTGGAGGGAAAGAATCCACCTAATTTAAGAAATATGTTTGAAAGTAGCTTAAGTTATCACAGTTCGGAAGCTTTCTGTGTCTTGCTAATAATAAATCTAAATTAATAAGGTTTACTTCAAAAAAAAAAAGAATCTTTAATGAAGCTTGCTAGAGGCTCTTTAATCAAAAGAAATGATGTGCCCATGGTGCTTACTTTGAATTACTGTTAATCAGCAGCCTCACAAGGAAATTCCGAGTGTAAGAGATGCTGCTAATGCTTATTGATTTGCCGCTGCTGACTGACAGACTTTTCCCAGGAATACTAAGGCTTAATTGCGTAGTTAGTGTGACCTGGAACATGATTCAGGTCCACTAATACCCAAGAACTACAGTGATGGCAAGTTATTTTGCTAATCTGAATTCTCTCTGATGAGGCAATTCCACTGCTTAAATTAATAAAAATAAAAAGGGGAGGGGTGGCTAATCAACTTTACAGAGAAAAAGACATTTCTGGTTTTGTCTGATCTGTAGTATCTTGGGATACAGGGCTTTCTGATTTTGTCTTGCAATCATAATTTTTATTTCTATACATGTCATTAATTAACATTGTTTATCTTGTCCATGATTCAACTCTGCATGTACTGTGTTTGCCATGTTGCATGTGTTTGCTTTTTACTTAGTCTTCTTGGATCCATTTTCCCACTGCCACGTGTAATCTATGCTATGGCGAAGGATGGGTTGCTTTTCAAATGTCTAGCTCAAATCAATTCCAAAACGAAGACCCCACTAGTTGCTACTCTATCGTCTGGTGCAGTAGCAGGTGAGACTAAGAGTTGATCCTTGTAAAGAAAGGTGCACTGCTAAACAAATGCATATATGGAAATAAACCACTGTTGTGCAGCTTTGATTTGCTTTGGAGTGAATTGGTCAAATCTGATTGCTGTCAGGTGAAGCAGGCTACAAGGAAAACTTTTCTTTACCACAGAGTTTGCATTTACTGGTTAATCTCGAATGCTTTAAAAACCTAGGTTCAAAGTAAACATCAACTCAAACCCAAGAACATCAGTCAACCAAGCAAAAAACCAAGAGCAGTAACACAGAGCCTAAACCAAGACCATACCTAAACCCATTAACTCTTCCGAGCTTTTTGTGTAGTTGGGTTTACCAGTAAAGCATTGTGCTTTTAATAACCTGTATTTGAACTATACATTTTTCTGTTCTAGTCTTCTCGGCTCTATGTTCCCTTTGCCCCGAATTCTGTTTGCCATGGCACGCGATGGTTTACTCTTTAGTTTTCTTGCCAAAGTGAGTAAGAGGCAGGCACCAGTTTATGCCACCTTGACAGCAGGGGTCATCTCTGGTAAGCTCTCAAAGCCCGTGTTACTTAAAACTGAGATTTAAACACTCTATGCACGTGCATGGTACTTGATATTTTTGAAAAGGGCTGCTTGTTAACTTCCCTTGCATGTACAATGGGAATAAAATTACTGAGTAATCAAAGGGTGTAGGAACTCCAAATGATGCCAATCATGGTGGTGGTCAGAATGTCGCAGAATTCACAATGATTTTTTTAATGTGGTTGTTTTGTTTTTTTCTTTAGTGGCCCCTGTATGGTGAATAAAATGGTTACTTAATCTGGGTCCCTTAGGCTGGTGCTCTTCTCACAGGGTTTCCTTGTCTGATGTACGCCTGTATCTTTATCACATGTATAAGGGGGGAGGGGAAATAAATCACAGTTTTTATTAGGAGAAAAAAATCTACATTTGCAACCAGATGAACTTTTGTGTCAAATGCAAAGTTTTTTGTTTTTTTTTTCATTTTCTGCTAAAGACAATGATTCTGGTTTTGTATAGGCTTACCAAATTGTGGTTAAGGGATATGTGTGTGTGTGTTGGGGGTTGTATGAGTATCACATACATGCACACTTACTTTACCATAACAGCATTTTGGGAGCTGTTGCCAACGCCTAATGTTTCACAAAGAGATATTCTTAACGTGGTTCCTTTGTGTCCACGCTTCTTGCAAAGGTACATGTAGCTGTGTCCAAATTTCATTGGCATTTCAGTGGGATGTCTAATGACACAGGAAAACTGGAACCTCTAGATGTAATTCAAATATGAAATACATGCTTTATGCAATTTAGCAACTCTAGCTAAAATTGATATAAAATAAGATATTCAGAAATGAAAATCAAATAATTATAGTCAGGGTCATCCTCAGATGCCGCAAGACTGGCACTGCTCATGCTTTGTATTTGACAATAATGTGGGAAGGCACAGGCATTGTCTGGGTATTGCCCACATGAAACATTATTACCAGTTCCTTTTAGTCAGAGCACAAATAAATTGCTTAGGATAAATTTTATTGTTTTGACTTTGTTATTTGAATTAATAATATTGAGATATTCTGTGCAGTTATGTGGGATTAAATTAACATCTTTATCTGAAATCACAGAAATGATGGGGAGAAAGAAAACCATATTGCCCAGCTGATAAACCAACTGATGTAGTTACATAGTCCTGACTATAGCTATGTAGCAGCCATCACTTGCACTGCTTTTTGACAGTTTGGGGAATTTGGTGTGCCAACAACTTGCCTGAAGACAGCATTATCTACTGCTGGAAAAGCAGTAATCTCTTCTTCTATTTTTAAAAAGATGCATATTTGTTAACTTGTGGTCATAAATAGTTTTGACAGAATAGTTACTGATCTGTGCAACAGCTTTTGTTATCTGTCTTTTCATTTGTAGCATGGGTAGTTTCATAGCTTTAAGAAATGTTAAGATTAGATACTTGGCCCCTTAATTAAAGTCATCAGGCAAAGACTACAGCTGAGGCAATTGTCACGTGTTATTACTTTGACCTTTTCACAGGTGGCAATCATGATTGCAAAACTTTGCACATAGACAAACAAAATGTTTTTCTGTCAGTCCAAGGTTTCACCATAAATCAATATACCATTGTTTCTTGCCTACAGATTTACTAACAAGCACATAACTATTATATAAAGTATTTCTGAATATAGAAAAATCTGTGTACATATCCATGCAGGTGTGTAAAGACTGTTTAATAATTTCTTTTGATGTTGAGGTTACTGAGGAATCAAAAGATTAAGTATTTTTAGATTCTTTCCGCATGTCAATAACATTAAAGAATACAAATATTTTAAGAGGTTCTTTGACTGCATGTATTCCAATTCAGTTAATGTTAGCATTTCACTTAGTGATGGCTTGTGCCAGTTTCTCTATGAGCTATGTGTCTGTGTGCAAACAACATTGACAAAAAAGACGTTCCATAATATCCAAAAGACACTGGCGTTAACTTTTATAAGCGTAAAGACTGCTATAATTACACTTGGTGTTGTGGAAGTTTCTGCCTCTGGTTTCAGTTTATTCTTGTGAAAACTTGCTGGCCTTTCCTGAAGGCCACTTAAACTTAACTTTTTAGTAAGATATATTTGAAAAAATAAATTTAAAAAACCCCTACAAAACTATTTTCTTTGAGATAACCCCTAAAAGTCCTCTTTACATAGAGCTCGCTCTCACCTCAGCAGAAATTTTACACACTGGTCACTTACTGGATCAGATCACTTTTCCTAAGTTTTGCAGTGGGATCCATCTTCTCACCTTTGGTGAGATTCTGTTGCAAGATCTGAACCTTATTCTACGGAAATGTATTTTTAATGTGGCCACAATTCAAGAAGCCGTGTATGCAAACACTTATGTCCAAGTAAGTCTAATACAAAGTGCCTGATTATGCAGCATGACTGTAGGGCTCCTCAGTGAGTATCTATATGAATGAGATTCCCAGCTGTAGGGAATTAGCTTTGGGAATGTTGGCGATGACTTCAAAAATGTATTTTTAAGGAGTACCATAATTTCACTCCTATTGCTATTAGTAAAACAATGTAAAGTTTCACAGCAGCTAGATTTTAAAAATCTTAGCTCTCAATATGTCCTAATACTAAATCTTAGCACTTATGGTTGGACTCAGTGATCTAAAAATCTATTCCAACCTAAATCATTCTATGATTCTATGTCAGCCTCATATAAATTTAGCATCTTTCTTTCTCTTCTTTTTTTAGCTATAATGGCATTTCTGTTTGACCTAAAGGCTTTAGTGGACATGATGTCTATTGGTACACTTCTTGCTTATTCACTTGTGGCAACCTGTGTTCTTATTCTCAGGTAAGTCAAACCCATCCTTTTGTATTCTATTGTGTTTTATTTTGTGTTGGTCAGTATATATACAGAAGTGACATTTACAGAGTGTGTTTTTTGCTGGATAGCTCAATGGTTAAAAATTAGCTATATGTGTATAAACAATCCCTAAGAAGCAGCTTGAATTCAGTTCAAATTCATTGTTGCAATAATTTGCACGTTAAAAAAGACTGTGTTATTCCATAGTGAATTATTTAACATGTATTTTTAAAAATATACTTAAATTTTAACAAGGCAGATGTAAAATTTCAGTTTATGCCAGTTATTGGGCCTCTTACAGTGCAGGAAGCAAGTCAGAAAGGTGCCCCCTCCCCTTCCCTGCCATTGACCACCAGACTCTGTCCTGTATTTTTGTACAAGACTGATCATATATCTGACTCCTTGGTGCATTTATGTAGCTTAAAAAAATGTACCAAAAACTCCCAAGCCCCAGCAAAATTGAGTTGTCATAGTTTGCTTATGTATGATAGTAACTAACAATATATGCTGCTGCAGTGCAATTCTAGGTTGGGAAATTCTAAACCTCTACTGCCACTAATTTAGTATTTAAATACACTCCTAGAGTCATATTGCTTCAAATCCTGAAGTAAGCTTATTTTTTTCTACTATGTTCTTTGCTTTATGCATAGGTACCAGCCCAGTTTAAGCTATGAGCAACCAAAATATTCCCCAGAAAAAGCAGCTTTGGCTGCATCTGAAAGAGAATCTACAGTAAGTGAATCACAGATTAATATGATTCAAGAAAACCACTTCAGTCTTCAGGCGCTGATTAATCCATCCAGTTTTCCTACTGAGCAAACTGCAACTACAGTTAGCTTTTTAGTGGGTCTGTTAGGTAAGTATTCAGCTGTCCAAACTCATGCAATACGTTAACGTAAATAATGGAATTTTACTAAAGGCAAAATTAAAAATCCAGTGATAACATGCCTTCTTTCAGTCATAATATGTCATTCTGCAGAATGCTTCTGTACTTCTTGATGGATCTAATCAGTGTGGTATATTTTCCTTTAATTAAAAATTTTCACAACATTTCATACTGAAGACCTGCTATCATTCTTTTTAAGCATCCTTTCTCATCAATGCAGAGATTAAGTGACCTTTTTCCTATTTCCATCATTTTGTCTTCACACAGCTTGCTTGGTTTGTGGTTTGAGTGTCCTCACTACATACATGAATCATTCCATTGCTAACATGGAGCTCTGGAGTATTGGCCTTCTTGCTGTGTTCATGACATCCTTCATAGTTACCATTCTTCTCATCAAAAGGCAGCCTCAGAACCAGCACAAAGTGGCCTTCATGGTGAATAACATTCTCTATGTCATTCTCTAATGAGAGGTTTGGATGTATTCTAACAAGTGGGAGAGGGGCACTATCACTATTTCAGGTTTTTGGTGAAAGAGTAGTGGATGGTCATGGTTGAATGCCTGCGCAGCCTAGTCCAGACCTTCTCAGGGCTAGAGAAAGAGTCTTATTGCCCACAGATGGAATGTATGACATGTGTAGGAGCATGGCTGCAGAAAATGGCTGTACTGCTGATGTTGGTGTGAACAGCTGCAATTACAACAAGGAGGCCTGACAGCACTGATCATCCAGATATTCCTTTAGGTACATCCTCAAAAGTGAACATTGTTGAGACCCAAGCAATTTTAGACATCAATTTAAGCATTTAGAAACTGGAAAACAATTCAGAAACTGATCAGTACACAATCACTTGTCTGTGTTGTGGGCAATACTATAGACCACAGTACAGTTCATACCCTCCAGAGTATAATCCTTTATTTTTCAGCTTTCATTTACATTCTAAGATAGGAAATGATAAAGCACAGTGGTCAATCAAGGACTCCAGTGGAGCCGGAAGGCATTTCAGAAAGAAGGGATATATTAAAAATATATCTAATATTTTTCAGTTGTAGAAACAGGAATTCATTAGTATATGTTCAGCACAAACTGGAAAGCTTTTCTCCACAGCCTTAGGGAATATATGTTAAACATAATGTATTTCAAGAGTTTAAGATATGTAGAAACTGGTCATTAAACCTAGTGAAGAAGAAAATTTTACTATATTCCAATAAAAAATCCATCTCAGTTCTTTTTACTGATTAGACGTGTCACTTCTGGTTTGTGTTGTGTAACTGATATGTGACATGCCAGAAACTGTATTTAATACATATGTGCTAAATATTTCCTTTTAGGTTCCACTAGTGCCATTTTTGCCATCATTAAGTATCCTGGTAAATATTTACTTGATGGTACAATTAAATGGAGACACTTGGATCAGATTTAGCTTCTGGATGGCACTTGGTAGGTATTTCTATTCATTTCAGTCATTTTTCATATTAAAACACTGATCCCATCTTAGAACGTTTGATTCTATTCCTTTAAATACTTGGAAAGAATTCTGTTTAGTAAGAGTCAGCTGATATTTCTCATCAAAAATAGAGCATGCTGTTTAAGTAGTATTTATATGCAGTCAAAAAAGCAAGTACAGTTTTGAGGTAACAGAAAGAATCAAAGTTATAGGACTAATTCAGTAAGCCACATTTTTTCTCTTAACAGAGCTAAAATGGTGCAGAAACCTGTTATAAACAGGTATACTGGTATAGCAGTTATTCTCCTTTAAGATGTGGAAAATTGTATTAATTCAATCTAGATATAAATTAGAGAGAGTAGTTTCCATGACCTACTAGAATATCTAGTTATACAAGATAATGCACTGGAATTTCCATAGAAACAGGAAAGACCTGAAGTATGAGCTCCGATTCCAATACCTGAAGAAACTTGCTTTGGAAAATATATTCAGCCAGAGAAAGTAATAACTAGCTATTTTTTAATGCACTACTTGCCTGAAAATACTATGATTTTGTTTGTTTGTTTGTTTTCCTTTTGGAAGGCTTCCTCATCTACTTTGCTTATGGTATCAGACACAGTCTTGAAGGTCATCGTAGCAATGGAGATGAAGAATCTTGTTCAGAAAATAGTGGGTTGCAAGAAAAGAACCCTGTGGAAGAAGTGGATGAACCTGAAAATGCAAATGAAAGTGATCAGTTTCTTGCACATGAAAGGACAAGTGAATGTTAATCTACGCCAGCATGCAAGTCTTTTAAACTTTTAATTGACATTTTACTTGTGGACTGAAATTTCAAAAGCTCAAAAGCTTTCTGCCAATGCCGTGCCTCTTGAAAGTGTTTACTACAAGGCCTGTCTGATGTTTTGGACAAGCTGCTAATCCATCTTCAACATTTCAAAGCTGGCAGCATGGTGATTAATATTTAAACTAAAAAAAAAAAAAAAAAAAAAAAAACCCCAAAAAAACCCAGAAAACCCCGAAAGAAATACCCTTTGGCAAGCAAAATTTTTGATGTATTGTGTGAACTGTCATCCAAAATCAGTGGCAATCATAAAATATGAAGAATTTTAGAGCTGTCTTCAAGAAGTTCTGAATATTTGATGCTGCATTGTGAACAGAAGTGTCTTTCATGTCCTCTCCTTATCTCTATTACATGTTTTGGTTGCAATCTGATAGCTCTCTTCTTTCTACAGAAGTAATGCTCATAGGAGACAAATTCCAGACAAGCCTGGAAAGTACCCACAAAATGAATGGTAATTGTGCAGATCTGATACTTTGCAAAAAGTATAAGATCCTATATATATGTAAAAAGAATTGCTTATCTTTACTAATCAGTAGTCATAGAGAACTCAAATGATAAAGGTACTTCAAAGGGTTTGAGTCCCTTAAATAGTACTTCAGATTTCTCCTCATATGAATTCCTTTCCTTTCAGATATGCTGTGTGTATAAAATAATACTCCCAAGAGGAGCTATGGTTTGTTTTTTTTTCTGCAAAAGAATCTGGGAAATAACGTGTTGGTCACAGTATTGGCAGTGACATTGTATGTGATTTAACAAGTATTGTGGTTTGATTTCTGAAGGGCCAGGATTTCATCCCTGACTACATGATTTGGTAGTGACATACAGCAGTCGTCAAGTTCTCTTCTTTACCACTCATTTATTCCTGTATATTCTGTTCTCCTTTATTATGTGCTAGAGCTGATATTTCTTGGATTAGTTGTTATACATTGCTTCTCCTCAAGAAAAGTTAATGTACAAAATCCCAGCCTTCCTTTCAGATGGAAAGGAGGTTAAGGAAACAGAGGACCAGGCTTTGGAAAAAATCCTTGTCAAAACAGTATTTTGGCGCTTCATGAAACCTCAAGCACATTTTAGCACAGCAGCTTTTTGTGAGCCAAGCCTACATCCACAGATCCATTCATGTGGGTAGAATATCCAAATGCTAATTTATGTAAAGAGCCAAATTATTGCAGCTGGGTGAAAAATTATTTTAAAGCTGGTGAAAATGAAACTGTTCTTTCAACCCAAGTCATGTTACCTATCAAAGGCACGCAGGCATTTTAACACTTTTTGTCAGCCAGTCGTAGTCTCAAGTCCAGTGAAGGATTCCACAATATGATGTTATTTTGCAAGAATATATTTATAAAAATTACTTCCTGAAGTATAACCTGTCTTGGACTTTCTCATGGAGAGTTGCCATCTGTTGCCAGTACTCATCATTGGTATTAATCTTCATTGTTAGCAATAGAAACTTTAGATGCCATGAGAGCTATTGTGGCTCACAGTGAAAAGCACTTTTCAATAGTTAAGCTGCTTCTGCCTTTCTCCTCTTCTTTTTCACAGCAGTAGATTAACACTTTTTAATATTAGAATCACTTCTGTTACAGTAGAACAGTAGTGTGCCTAAACGCTGAATGGCAGAAGGCTTCTTGACAGAAAACCCTGCAGATGGAAAACCAGATGGGGTACCCGGGCTGGTATCCCACCTTGGAGACAGGTCTGAGGTTTTCAGCCCGATGCCTTCCTTCTCAGCTTCTACTGGGAGAGGAGGGTCGTGCAGCGCTGGCAGCAGCCAGTGAGTAGATGTGTGCTGCTGCACCGGTGGCCTCTACTGGCTACACAGCACTACGAGTAGCAATCAGAAAAACTTAAGAGGCATTGTAACTGAGTGCCGGGGTATGCATCCTCTAACTGCAGTTGCTGTTGTCCTATGGCCCGTTGTTATTGGTGGTCCCCAAAAATGGAAAGGGCACAGTGGATGAGGAAAAACGGTAGGGTAGTTGGCAATGGGATATTGCTTTCTAATATCCATCTAACATCCAGAGTTGATCATAAGTTACAGCTGCTTCTTTCGATGACTGATTCACTTTACAAATGCCATTAAAAAATTACTCAAATCTCACATTTGACTAATACAAATGGATGACATGCTAAGTAAATATTCAGTTAATAGGAAAGGACAGGAATTCTCAGGGCAGTTTGTAGAGCTCTTGATAACTTTCAGTACCTCTATTCAGTAACTGAAAGCTGTCTTATGTCAGTTGGATCTGTTGTTGTAGTTTTAATTGTACTTCTCAACTGGGGCCCATTTTTATGCCAAAAGTGATGAAAGAACTGTATGCTTTCATTTGAAATAGTAGAAATGTAAGGCTTTTCAGGCTCTTGAAAGAAACCCAATGTAGTAATGCTTAGATATGTCAAAACAAAGGTGTTGTTTATAAGTAACCAGAAAATTAATTAAATGAATGTATGTTCTGTTGTTTTTAATCCAATAAGTATCTGAAATAGAGAAGCTGATGCTTTTCCTCATCAGCTACAACTCTGTTTAGCATGGCCTCTTCAGTTGTTACATTTTTGGAGGACCTTCTTAACTTGTCTTGACCAGTACTCTCAAATCCTCAGCTGAAAAAACAATGCCATTGCTGTGGAAGTGAGTGCTCAGGTAAAGCTTTTTCATGATGTCTTTACAAGCCTACAGTGGAACACAGTTCTTTTAAAATCACTTACGCATCTCAGCATGTGGGAAGCAAATACTTGCTTTTTCCTATAGTTGCTGATGCTGCAGAGCAGGCAAGCCAGACTCCCATGATGCAAACTGCTGCTGTTCTGTGATGTGCAAGTAAGACCCCATTTGTACCCAAGCCCAACATACAGAATATATGTTTGCATGCCTGTCTATGTATTCGCATCTGTCTGATATTATCCCATAGTTCTTTTGATGTACTGGTTAAAAAAAAACTTCGATACTGCACTGGAATTTTCCTTTGAAGGGATTTTGTCAATATAATAAACTTCTGACTATTAGCTAAGACTTCTGGAGATCATTACAGAAAATACATTTTCTAGCTTATTTACCAAATGGATGTGTCAGCACTTTGTATATTGACAGTTTCCCCTTTCATCTGTATGAATATTTCTCCCCCCTCCTTAGAGAAATTAATTATATGAAAATACAAGAAAGGTGCCTGTACAAATGTTGTTAAGGGAGATGGGAGCAGCTGCAGCACAGGAACTATCCACTTAACTAATGAGATATAAAAGGAAATCATGGGGTATTTTCAGATGCTTCAACTGTGCACGGCTTATTTATATCTGTGTATAGTTAAAGTCATTATTAGGAGTGGCTGGATAAGAACACGACAAGCCAGAAATCAGATATTCATGCTAATTTTGGACTGTATTTGTATGTGCAGTCTTGAAATTCCGGATGCTCAGTAGGACTCTGCAGGAGCAAAGTAGATGGCATGGTAGTCCTTACACAGGAGCTATGTATGAAACAAATCCTGATTTTGTTCTTGCATTTACTGTATGTCTATATTTTCAGAGAGAGCAGCTGAATGCATGAGTTCAGTGAAATTAAATGATTGTTGTTATTTTTTAACATGGTTGTTGATATTGTAAATTGTTCTGTACAGATAATAATGGTATGTATTAATGCAAAATATCTATTATTGAAGGTAGCTTATTGGAGTTTTGTTTCTTAGTAGAAAAAATCCTTCAAAAACTTTATTTGCATAGGCACATTCTGAATGTGCCTTTAGATAGAGGAATTATTCTTATCCAATTGGATTTAAGAAAGTAAGCCAAAGCATATTTAAGGGAGAATAAATAAATCTTTTTTGTTCTGAGGGATAAGAGTTATAAAGCATTTCTGTACAGTTCATGTTAACTGAAGTATCTTCTTGTGGTATTCCAGTCCAAATCCTGACATAGGAAATTTTATAAGTTATCTTAGATTTCATTGTCTTTTATCCTGGATAAAACCATTTTGTTAATAATAGTATTTTTTTTTCCTGCACAACACATGCCAGTTAGATTCCTGAGATCTGTGTACTATGTTTATGTTGCAGTGTGTTAGAGCCCTTTATATTACCTGCTGTTAGAGTGCTATCAGTAATAAATGTCATTAGTAGTGATATAGAGTAACTTATGTACTTATGAATTTAACTATGCCACCCAGAAACTTAAAATGATATAATGAATTTAGAATCAAAACATGGTAAAGTTTAAATATATATTCTGTATTTTATTAGATCATAAATGTACAAAGCTAGCTACCTTCCCCCTAAAATTAATGCAAATATTTATATATCTATTTAAGAAATGTTTTCATGGAGGTTTTAATAAGTGCCAATATCAAATGTGCCATAAGCATCCTGAGATACCGAAAGCAGAACAACCTGGGTGAAATCTGTGACAGTGCAAGAAATCTGTGTGGGACTGTGCAATTGTTTAATCAGGTGTGATGCCTTTGATATGGAGGTGCGTTTTGTACAGTAGGAATTTAATTCACATGACAGCTGGCACATGTTACTTGATTACATAGAAAAACTAAAAGCACCTTTTAATGCTCTCAGGCCCTAATTCTTTCTAGACTTGCCAGGAAGTCTGTACCAATTGCAGTGCGCTCATTAAAAGCACTGAGATTACTCAGTGTTAGGCAAATACAATAGAGCAGGTAGAATTTCATATAATGTAGGATACTTGTATTTTGTTTTTAATTACCTGTGCCTTTAGTATTTCTTTCTGGTTTATGTTTTGAGAACCTCTGCATTTTTAGTAGTTGGTCCTTTCAAAAGCTAAATACAATGACTTTACCATCTCCTGATCAGTTTTCCATTAGAGTTTTAGAAATTTTGGAAACATTAGCTAAGTTGGAAGTTTCTGTGCAAAGACATGCATTACAAAAAACTGTGTATAAATATCTTTATTTTTATTGTCATTTGGACAAGTTCCGTTTGTATGTTTTTGTTGAGCCTGGTGCCAAGTAAGCTCCAGCTTCACCAAGTTTAGTTGGAGTCAGGACAGTGGATAAAAGGATTTGAATGGTTAGGAGGGATTTTTTTCTTTTGTGTTACCAGAAAGTAAAGCATGGAATGTATTATATATCTATAAGAGTAGTTACGTTTTAAAGAACGGTAGTGCTCATATCCATTTTAGCTTTTCTCTTTGTTCATATGTACATTGTAGTGATTATTTCTGTATTATATGCTGCTGAGCATATAAAATGTAGATAGGATGATTATGATGCAACTTAAGGTACAAATTCATATTTCATTGAAGTGCTCTACCAAAATGAAGTCTTGAATTTTTATGAATGTAAAAATGCTTATATTTAAGAATATGGTGCTTGTTTTTCACTTAGACAATACAGTTGTAATCACTGATATTTTTAATTACCTTTCTTCCAAAATCTGATGGAAATTACATTACTCTTCATTTACTGTAAAATGTGCTTCATGGGACAATGATTGTGCATTTGTTCCATATTTTTTAAATAAAGCTGAATATTGTACTTCACACTGTAACCTAATTCTCTAACTGTAACCCCTGTTACCACTGTAGTTTTAGTCAACACTAAAATTATCGTTAGTATGTCAGATATCTAATGCCATGACATCATACAAACAATAACTCATTCACAATAAAAAACATGATAACTTGTCTAATTTTATGGAGAGATAAAAAAGCAACCATGTTTCATGTTTAAATCTTATTTTTGCAGTCGTCTGCAGATGGAGATAGTAGCAGTGTTTGTTTCATACTTTTTTCCAAGACCTCAGGAAGTCGCTGAAATAGAGAATAACAGCCTTTGATTTGGGCATTGTGTCTTACGGTGCCAAACCAGAGCTGATGACAGGTTTGATTTCCAGAGAGAGTTGAATAGTTGTCAGCATTCATGAAGCTCAACTTTTTGAAGCACCGAGCCTTGCTCTGGTAGCATCCAGCCTCAGAGTTGGATGGATAAAATACCCTGTTGTTTCTTTTTTTCCTCTTTTTTTGGGGAAGGGAGGGAAAGAAAAGGAAAATCACTCCCTCAGCTTTGAACAGTAGTGTGGTTATACTGGGAGAATAAAAGCATGAACTAGAACTAGATGATCTTAAGGTCCTTTCCAACCCCAACTGTTCTGTGATTCTGAGTATACTACACTTCTTCTATGTAATTCCTTACAAAGATTTCAAATGATTAATGTTTGTACACACAGATTTACCAAGACTGACCTTGAAAATCTTGGTCCTATGAAGCATTGGTAATATGGCCACTGATTTAAATGAAAATGAGTCATTCTGCAAGTATCACGTTTAAAGCACTGGGCTGAAAAAATGTATTTAATATATCAGTTTACTCATGTGGAGAGCTAGGGCCATTACAAGAAGGTTTACATTAGTTCTTGTGATGTGACTATAAATGAAAATGTAACTATTTTTTTATGCACACCCATTTAAAATTAGGAAACTTAAAATTCAAAAAAGTCATTTTATTTCTTCATTATACACATCTATACAGGGAAAAGGTTGCCAGCTTAAATATGTCTTAAAATTAATGCAGTCTGAGTGTTATTTCAAAGTGCTATTACTGTGTTTTCCAAAATATACTAATATTTGGAGCTCAGCCATTATTAGGTCATTGACCGACCATGTGTATGAAAGGAAAAGGGAAATTTGACCTAGGAAGGCACATAAGAATTTTAACTCGCAGTTTTGCAGATGACAGACAAAACCCCACTCTTTTAGAATATAAAACTTGGTGGTATTCTAACAGTTTAAACTGAGAAAGACTTTTAAAATACTTTGTAGTAACAAAAATATTATTTTGCTTAATGTGCTACAGGTAGCTGATGACAAGTTGGGGTTACACTGATGTGTACTCGGGTCACTGCATAAACCCCCTGAGAATTGTAATGGAACTGTAGAATGAAAAAAAGACCATGAAATTTCATCATTTTCCTCCACACCCGGGCCCTGCTGGTTCTTTTACTGCTAACCAGGTACCCCAGGGTGAAGTCTTGGAGCAGACTCAGTCAAGCAGATCTGGAAGTCCACATGTGTATGTACTTACGAGGGTAAGGGAGCATTATGTATATGCCTTCTCTTCTTTTTTATTAGGGATCTGTAAATGCTCTGCTCTTCTTACATCTACTCTGGTCCTGGAACTGGGGCCAGTGGCACCATTCCCCACATACTTCACCTGCACCAAACCGTGGTCTTGTCTACTTCAGGATGTGCCTGTGACTTCTGTCAGCCATTATTTTTCCTCCTTTCAGACCAGTGTCTTCACCCTTCCCTGCATCTACCTTTGAGGTCCCTCCAGTCACATTTTCCCAGCCCTTTTCCAAGGAAACCCTCAGATTTCAATAAACAGCTTTTGAGAGCTCAGTGTGGGTCTAAACACACTGCCAGCAACTGTCAAATTCGCCATGTTCATCTCTTAGCAATTAAGGGATAGCTGCACACAGCCAATTGCACATGAAGCCTGTCATGGACTTTGGAATCCTAAATAGCAATTCATAGATACTCCTCTGGTTTTCCATTTTTTTTTCCTGAGAAAGCATCTGGGGATCTCTTTGCTGTGGCGCTGGAATGAGTGCAATAGTTTGACTGTACTTTTGCTGTCTTAGGCTGCCCGTCCATAGGATCACTAAGTGCCATATAACCTTATCACTGTACTCCCACCTGTGCAAGGATACCTATAGCAAAGAGCAGCTGCCACCCATGAGCGAATTCCAGCACTAAACCCTCACAGCTGTCCCTGGGCTCATGATTGTCAGGGTGGCAGCCCCGTGTGAGCGCGCTGGACCTGAGGGGGCTGTGCCATTGTCCTCGCTGCCCGCTCAGGCGCTGGGCAGAGGTGGAGCTGCAGAGGGAGGACGCTGACTCAAGGAGCCCAGGGGTGACCGGTGAGACGCGGCAGCAGGTGCCCCGACCCGCGAGGAGGAGCTGGGCCCGCTCCTGGGCCTCGCGCCTCTCCCGTCCCTCAGCCAAGGCGCGGTGACCGCGCACTGGGGCCCTGCAGCCACGACACTCCCTGCCCAGCCCCTGTCCCGGCCGGCTCCTCCCCGCCCCGCCGTCCGTCGAAGCGCCACGAGGCCGTTTCCCACCGCCGCTCCGGCTTCGGCTCAGCGCTGCTCTCCGGCCCGTCCCGCTATGCGGCTCTGGGTGCTCCTCAGCCTGCTGCTGCTGCAGGAAACGCTGCCGCACGGTGAGCCGCCGTCCCGCCGGGTTCCCCAGCTTGGCCAGTCGCCCCGGGCTTTCCTTACAGCTGGGCCGCCTCCTTCGCCCTCAGCGCGGCCGCCCCTGTCCCACTCGGGCCGTGCCAGCCCCCCGGGGCCGGGCCGGGGCCATCTCGGGGACGGCGGGGCTGCGGTCCTGCCAGGCAGAGGCGGGGGGAAGGCGGCCGGCTCTTGGTCTGTGTCCAGCGAGCCGCTGAGGCTTTGCACTAGAGACTGAAGGCGAGGTGTCAGTCTGTGCAGGGGCTACGGGGAGAGGTGTTTGTCCGCACAGCAGCCGCCCTTTCTGTTCAGGGTAGGCGTTTGAGTCTGTGCTTAAATCTTCGTGCAGCCCCGGAGGAGGGTCAGTGCTGGATGGGGTGCTCGGGTTTAAACAGTAAATGAAATGGTTTTGTGCATGGCTGTCGAGAGAGCCAGACTGCGCTCCTGACTGAGTTTTAGGTTATGGTGAAGTTTTGGTGAGGAAGGAGGCAAGTTTCTGACTGGAAAAGGATAACTGTTCTTTTTAAAGACTATAACTAGACGAGAGGGAGGCTGTTTCGGTCATGCAGAATGCAAAAACCTTACTAAAACGTATTCAGAAGGAATAAAAATCCTTTTGTTTTTCACCCCAGAAGGTCTGTGTGGCTTGTGGTTTGTAGATAAATTGGAGGCAGGCTCTGAGGTGCATGGTGGTACTCTGAAAGGTAGATGCCACCAGCAGCCCAAGGGGTCATCAGGAAAAGTTCTTGTAAGAATGTAAGTCCTTCACCCAGAGAGCTTTTAAGTACTGAAAGAAGTTATTGGGGGAGGGTGTAGGGTCTCCAGCCTTTGGGATAGTGGGACAAGGCTCTGAGTGACTGAACAGGGACAGGAAAGGACTTCCAGAAGCCCTTCCTATCCCCATTCTTCGTATGACTTAAGTGCAGAGGAGTTGAACTCCAGACCAGTGTGGTGCAGGAGGTGATTTCTGCTTGAAAGACCCACTCTGTGAGTATGCATTAACACATCAAGCAAAGTGTTTCCTATTTGAGAGGCAATAAAAACAGAGGATGAGAAATGACTTGAAACGGGAAAAAAATCACAGAATCATAGTGGTTAGGGTTGGAAAGGACCTTAAGATCATCTAGTTCCAACCCACCTGCCATGGGACACCTTACACTAAACCATGCCACCCAAGGATATGTCCAGCCTGGCCTTGAATACCGCCAGCGATGGAGCATTCACAACTGCCCTGGGCAACCCATTCCAGTGCCTCACCACCCTTACACTAAAGAATTTCTTCCTCAGA
>JASSUY010017831.1:0-24922 GCA_032466535.1 Forpus xanthops
GCACCTTGTTGTTTTTCATGTCCTTTAGCATGTCTTCCAGGAGAATCAACTCCAAGATTTTGCCAGGCACAGAGGTGAGACTGGCTGATCTGTCGTTCCCCAGCTCTCTCATTTTCCCCTTCTTGAAAATGGGGGTTATATTTCCATTTTTCCAGTCCTCGGGAGCTTCACCTAACTGCCAAGATTTTTCAAATATGATGGACAGTGTCATAGCAACTTCATTTGCCAGCTCCTTCAGGACCCGCAGATGGATTTAACCAGGTCCCATGGACTTGTTCAGTTCCTAAGATGGTCTGGAATCAGATTCTCCCCTACTGTGGGCCAGGGTCTTCATTCTCACTGTCCCTGCATCTGCCTTCTAAGACTTGTATGGTGTGGTCAGAGCATTTGTCAGTGAAGACTGAGGCAAAGAATTCATTAATAACCTCAGTCTTCTCCTAATGCAGGGTAACCAGTTCTCCTGATAGCTTCTGGAGAGGGCCCACATTGTCCCTAGTCTGTCTTTTATTTGTAATGTACCTACAGAATCCTTTCTTGTTGTCTTTCACATCCCTAGCCAAGTTTAATTCTAAGTGGGCCTTAGCTTTCCTAACCTGATCCCTAGCTTCCTAGACAACATCCCTGTATTCTTCCCAGGCTGCCTGTCCTTCCTTCCACCTTTTTTAAGCTTTTTTCTTTCTTCAAAGTTTCCTCAGCAGCTCCTTCAAGGAGGTCTCCTGTCCCTCCTTCAGCTCTTCCTTCTAGTAGGGATGTATCGCTCCTGAGCTTGCAGCAGGTGATCCTTGAGTATCAACCAACAGTCTTGAGCCCCCCTGCCCTCTAGGGCTATATTCCATGGGATCTTACTGAGCAGGTTCCTGAAGAGACCAAAGTCTGCTCTCCTGAAGTCCAGGGCAGTGAGCTTGCTGCACGCTCTACTCATTCTCTTGAGGATCTCGAATTCCATCATCTCATGATCACTGCAATCAAGGCTTCCCTGGAGCGTCACATTTCCAGCCAGCCCTTCCCTGTTGGTGAGCAAGAGGTCAAGCATGGCACCTCTCCTTGTCAGCTCCTCCATAAAGTAAACATTATTGAAATGTGCAAGGTCCTGCACCTAGGTCAGAGCAATCTCAAACACAACAGGTTGGGCAGAGAATGGACTGAAAGCAGCTCTGAGGAGGACTTCTTGAGGTGTTATCTGATGAAAAGCTCAACACAGCCCAAGAGTGTATGCTTGCAGAAAGCCAACCTTATGTTGAGATGCATCAAAAGGAGTGTGGCCAGCAGATCGAAGGAGACAATCCTGCCCCTCTTCTCTGCTCTGGTGAGATCTGTACTTTGTTTAGCTCTAGGGCCACCAACAGAAGAAGGACATGGACATGCTGGAGTGAGTCCAGATGATGGCTACAAAGATGATCAGATGGCTGGAGCACCCCTCCTTTGAAGAAACTCTAAGGGAGTTGGGCTTGTCAGCTCTGAGAAAACTCTGTGGGACCTTAGAGCAGCCTTCCGACACCTAAACCGGGCTTACAAGAAATCTAGAGGAAGATCTTTTGCAAGGGCATACAGTAATAGGACAGAGTAATTGTTTTAAACTGAAGGAGGTTAGATTTAGACTAGGTATTAGGAAGAAGTTCTTCACTCTGAGGGTGGTGTGTCACTGAAATATATTCTTCCTAGAAGTTGTGGGTGTCCAATCCCAGGCAGTGTTCAAGGCCAGGTTGGAGTTGTTTAGAGCAACTTGCTCTATTGGGAGGTGTTCCTGCCCATGGCAGGGGTGTTGGAACCAGACAATCTTTAACACCTCTTCCAAGCCAAACCAGTCTATAATTCTTTCAATTTTTTTTTTTTTTTTTACTGCTGTGTCTCTCTTACACCAGTTTCAGATTTAATGGACTTCAGAGGCAAAATATTTGTTTTGCAATACTTCAGGTAGAAGCAGTATTCATCTTTTTGATGAAAATGTAAAATGGAATGAATGTGTTAGGACTTAGGCAAGATGATTTTATAGAAGATAGATTATTATGTTGCACCTTCAGAGTGTTTTGGGGTTTATTTTTAGCATTACTGGCTTTATGTCTCTGTATTCCTTTGATTAACACCTGTCTTAAATGATCTGATCATCTTGGTTTTCTGTTTGTAATTCTCTTAACATCAAACTTAAAGGAGGATGTCATTCCAAAAGGGACTTTTAGCTGAACCTAAACCCAACTTCCAAGGTTGATTTATTACAGAATAAATCAAGAATCCTAACCGGGAAACAGTTAAGTATTGGATTGGTGCCAAAGTACATAAATGTTGGTAATTATATTAACAGAATTGCAGAGCTGAAGGGAACTTTTAGAGGTCATTTAGTGCATCTTGCTTTCACAAGATAAGAAGGATTAGCCATATTAATGTTACCTTTGGGAGCTTTTCTAGACATTCATAAACACCTTCTAGCGATGAAGACTCTAAACTTTCCATCACTACATTTATCCTCAAAGTTTTTTCTAATTTCTGACTGACTTCTTGTTGTTGCAGTCAAGTCATTATTTTAGTTTTTTTTTTTTTTCCGCTATGGACATGCAAGCTAGATTGTTCCCACTCTTGGCTTTCAGGTACATAAAAACTGCTGGTTTCTCCTTCAGCTGCCTTCTCTTCTGGCTAACTCACTTTTATTAATCTAGCATGAGCTTTTTTCAAATGTTAAAGAATCAGTTACCTGACTCAGTTTTCTTATGGTATTTTTTTTTCATTTGCTTATGGTATTTTTATTTGGTTTAGTGGTAGAGGACTATGTAGCATCTCATGCTAGCTTTGAAAATTCCACTCTAGTCCCTCTTGAAACCTAACAAGTACCGGGACTTTTGACATGATACAGCCGTGAATCTTGTTGTCTTAAGGAACTAATTAAGTGGCAGTTTTAGTTTACCATTTTTCAAGTAAATTATTGAAAATACTCACTTTTATTCTATGTTCCTTCGGAATTCATTATTTTATAGCCGCCTGTCATAGTTTGTCTCACTGTATTAATTATTCTGTCAACATACATGTAAGCCTTTCTGTATTCTGAAGTATTTTCTTAAGCACTGAAAAGAATTTCAGAATTAAGCATGATATAAATGAGATTAGTCTAGTCCAAAAGCAATTAGTATGTTCATTACTTCCTTGCAGTTGGCATATCTCAAACAGTGGATTTGTGTTTGACTTTATTCAATAAGACTGTTTTAGAGATGGCATGCTCTGTCTCTGCAGAACACGATAATGCCACATTCAGAATGACAGCAGTCCAAGCCTTGGGGCACTAAATGCTTCTTGAGATATGTTCAGTTGCTGTTTAACTGTACTTAGCCTAAAGTGCAGAGAAAGAAATTGCTGATGCCTTCAAACATGTTTAAGCATTTTAATACTGTCTTGGCATGTCAGACTGCCAGAGTACTAACTGAGGTGCAGTTCCTGAATTATTGCAATTAGGAAGCAGGAATTTCAAAGGCAGTAGCTGTGTCTCACTATAGCTTAGGTGCATTTTTTCCCCACTTAAACAGTGATTTTCTACATTATTTTCTGCATTATTCTTTAATCATACAGTTAATACTTGTTACGCTTTAAGAACTCTATTGTGTCTCCAATCACACAACTCATAGAACAGGCAAGCATTTAACATAAAACCTATGTAACTAGATTCCTGTTTAATTACACAGTGTCATTGATGTTTCACCTGAATTTTGTATAGTACACTGAAAACAGCGTATTTGCGCACAGGAAGCAGGAAAAGGTGATATGAAAAGCAGCTCATTCAAAGCATGGTCTATCATTACTGTATGATAGTTTTTCTTTTCTCACAATAGTCTGGAACTACTATACAGACATTCTTTACAGATCCTCAATAACTGGAAACATGCAGGGTTACCATGGGCCCATCAATGGGGAAAAGCAGCAAAATCTGCATGCAGTCATTGATTTGTCATATATTTTATTTAGAACTCATTTGCCAGTGACTCCTTAGAGCCTGTGATCAAGCTTCATGGTTTACAGATGCACTTTTGCATGCTGTAGTACTGTATAGCTTCTGTGGTCATATATACTCCTCCAAGAAAAGGTCTACAGGTATGAATGTTTTCTGGGCACAGAGTTCTTTCTCGGAATGTTCTCATTATTGAAGTCAGTTAATACATTAGTGTTGCTTCAGAGGGTTTTCCGTCTCCAAGGAAAAGTGGAGTAGAGCTTTTGACTACTTAAGTACATCTAAAGTCTAGTTTTACCATAGGCTTTTTATGTGGTTTACGAAAGGTAAGAAGAAGAAAAGCTCCTTGCATCTTTCTCTGAAAGAGTGTATGTGCTAGGACCATATCATGACTAGTTGATCAAGCTCAGTTTGTATAAAAGATACTGTACAAGAATGGTTGTTAAAAAATGTGTGGAGCAGGGCCAGAGTGAATGTGCATCTTGGATTATATTTCTGAAATGTGTGTATACAAAAAAAGCATGTAATTTGCAACATGCACTTTTTTACTACTGTGCTCATACAGTATTTCTCTGTACTTGATGAAATATATTGACCTTCTTTGGTAAGGAATGGGAAGAAGAAAATAATGGAATATTGCTTGGGTGGAATATTTTGGTTGTTACGGTTTTGGCTTTAAACTGGATATAGAACATAATATTTGCTCTCCCCACACTGTCGTGGTAGCTGCCTTCCATTTTTTTTTAAACAGGCAATCCTTCTGGCCCTAAAGCAAGTCAGCAATAATCAGCAGAAACATGAGCACGCTTACAAATAACTCCATTCATTTGAATGCTATTGTACAAATTTTTATGGAAAACATAAGCTATCACCCTCTCAGAAATTAATTATAGTTATCAGGTAGCTTTAGAAATTAATGGTGGAAGCTTATATCAGATGCAATGAAGAAATAGACTGCAAGATCCCATAAATTAGTGCTCTCCAGGTTTTCTTAAGATGAAATCTGAGCAATTGCAAGTGAAATCTGCTTCATAAATTTTCATTTCTGATGTATTCATTCACATGTTCAACTTAAAATGCGTAAAATATCTGCATTTTAGGGAGTGGGCTTTCAATGCCTTTGTAAATAGTCAAGCAATAGCTAGTTCTGATGTAGATACATTATAAGAAGAAGGTGTGTTTGAAAGTAATGTTTTCCATTGTAATTCTGAAGATAATTTTATGGAAATAGAAGATTAAATTTGGGAAGTCTATGTATAAGCAGTTAAAACCTAAACCCAAATCTACAAATTTACATATGATAAGAAATGTTATCCTTCCAGGTTTATTTTCTAAGTAGTGTTATGATAAAATTTATATACTAATAACTGGTATTTTAAACTTCTATTTAAGTTTCCAGATATGTAACTGGTAGAAAACTGTTATATTTTTCTTTGATGATTTGCCAATTGTGCTGACAAACTCTTTGCTGTGTCATATTCCATTAGGTTTGTCAGCTGGCAGTGTGGTTGCTACTAAAGTGTTTAACTTTCAAACTGAGAAATACTAAAAAAGCACATCACTTAGAGACAGATACACTTGGATGCAAATTATGCTAGAGGACAAAAGCAACTTTTTTTTTTTTTTTTAAATTCAGGGATTTTTCACAGCTAGAAAATGTAAAAAGTAAAGCATAAAGTCACTACTATGCAAAAGATCAATCTATTCAGGGAAGTTGAAAAAATACGGTTAATTACTTTGCAGCTAAAGTGGTGTGGCAGTTTATTCAAAACAATGGTTGAATCTCTGTTATCTACTGCAGTGTACAGAAAGTATCCAAGTTTTCCTTAACTGATTAGTTTAGGTACTGGTAATAAATTAGTCCCAACAGCACTGAATATTTTACTCATATTCTGAAATACACACACATACAAAACATTCTCCCCTTCACTGCTTTTCCCCCACTGAATCCTGATGTTATGTCTGGTTTCTTAAATAGAAGAGCAGTTAAAATGCAACAGGTTTAAAAACGTGTTAGAGCTAATGTGTGCTTAAATGCTGTACTGATTCAAGTTCTTGGAAGAGATGCAAGAAAGCAATGGAGTAGAAAGCTACATTAACTGTGTGTGCCAAATATTAATTGAAGGGTGTTTTAGAGGAAAATATATCACACCGGATCTGACAGCCCAAGGGAGACAAGGCTCTATGTCCCCAGGTCCAACCAGTATCAAAGATGAAGATGTTTTCCCAGTAGGCACGCACACAGAATGCACACATATATCAGATATATACAGTCTGACGCACAGACCACAGACACTCAGGGGATTCACATGAACACAGACTAGTACCAGTGGCCTAATTCTGCTCCCTTTTCTGGCTAGACAGGATGGAAGCCGACTAATGAGAGCAGACACACATATACGTATACACATACGTGCACACATAATAAGGAGCTTATACCCAGGAAAAAATTAGAAAAGAATTTAATAGGAAGATAGGATGGACGGTGTTGATCAAGTACAGGACACACCAGCCAAACTTGTTAATCAACAAACTATTTATATATGACTGGCCCTTTTATCCCCTTATATCTCTGTATTCCCACCCTTGTTCCTCCCCAAATCACTTAAAACCCTCATTTGTTCCCATTTCACTTCCTCCCCTAAATATTGCATAAGTCCTGTACTATCCCAGACTACTTTTCCCACATATCCCATAGTGTGTCCTACATACCTTAGGTGGTAATCTCCGTTAAGACAGAAAAATGATCTGGAGAGCAGCTGCCAATGACACACAATGATAGGTTTCACACCTGGTCAGTGGAGCAGATGGCTCTGCTAGGTTTTCCCTAGTCCTTAACTTGGGTTCCTATCTGCCACTATACACACCTGTGCTACCCTGGGCCTGGGCAGATGGACCTCTGATGGGCTGATGGCCTTTGTGATGTGCCTTGGAATAACTCATCAGAGTATTATTTAAGCTACCAGTGTCTTTCTGACATGTTTTTTGGTTGTGAAGATAAAATTTATCACACAACCCAATAGGGCAAGGCAGTCACATGCTGACTTCGAGGCTGTCACTTCATAAAAGAGTAAGTCTGAATTGTACAGCAAGTATTTATGCTTTACAATACCAAATTCTAATATTTATCCAGACGTGAACAGGGGATGAGCTAAAATGCAAAATGTTAAGTGCATGACCACTAGTGAGGAAAAGATCTTTTGTCAACCCAAGTAATGCTGGCTCAGTATTTGCTCGAACTAAACAGAAACCATCAGATATAAGGAGACATCAACTGTTATAATCTTGGAAAACAAATGAACAATAATAAAACCCCCTTTCCAGTAATCACATATTTCTATGTGTTAAAAAAGGTCAGACCTATTGCTTTGATAAGCATCTACTAGTCTAATAATCGAAATACTAGGAGTAAACATGTTTAATGGTAATTTTTTTGAAATAAAGTGCTGTTTGAAGAGTTTATTGAGTTTTACATGGAAACGGATATGCCCTGTTCTAAAAATATTAAAAGGATTTTTCTATTTAAAAGAATCAATGCATGTTAGGTTCAGCTCAGCATTTAATTAAACTTGCTACCTTTAGAGATTGCCAGAATAATACTAGATTTATCTGACAAATAGAGAACTTTCCTGTTACAGTTTCCATCTTCTGTCTATGTCTCCAGAACACAGTCATCTTGAAAAATGATAGGCTGATAACTGTCCATAGGCTTTACCTTCTTCATTGAAACAATGAGGGAATCATAGCTAAATCTAAGTACAAAAGTCTTATAATGTAAAATTGGGGGGGGGAAGGGAGGGGAGAAATCCCTCAATTTCTTCCTCCCAGTCTTACACTTTTCAGATACAGAGTTACTCTGTTATCTAACGATCAGTACTGTTCTCCTCATTAAAATCAATGTCATATTGAAATAAGAAATATTATACAGTACAGCAGATTCCATAAAAAAGTTGGCAACTGTTAATAATAAATATTATGCATATTTTTTACAATATTGCAAGAAATTGCTAATTAAAAGAATGCTTAAATGCATGAGAAAATCAGGAGATGATGAACATAAACCTAACTCAAAATCTTTTGCAAATCTATCAGAATTAAATCTGCACATACTGAAATGAAATGTTCTTTCTCTGCAAGCACCTGTTGCAAATATTTTAAATTAAACAGTTTATTCTGGAAGAGGCAAAGGATTTTGCGTTGCTTTTTTATTTTTTTATTTTTTCTTCTTTTTTTTTTTTTTTTTTAATCTCAGCTGTCATCTTTTATATGAATTTATAAAAAAATTCATAGATGGAATTGTCACTAATAAAGAAAATCATCCAGGAGCCAATATGAAAGAAATAATAGGCAAAATCTAAGTAGCAAAATGAAAGCTGAATTAACCTTTGAAAGATATTTTATAAGGATAACTGGTAGAGCTACTGTTCACATAAATGTGGGTGTTGCAGTGAGAAGGTAGAAAATTGCCACAGCCCCTGTGACTTACCTCACTGTATTTCCATGTTGAAGCTCCTTCCTCCTTTTTAAGATTATTTTTATAAAAGAAGTCTTGAAAGTGTCATCAAACAAGTCATATCATATGAAAGTCATATCAAATAAACTGGAAAAAAAATAACTTACTTGTCAATTTTTGTTCTTTGTCAACTTTAACTGTTTGAATATCATGTAGTTGCTTTGTAGGCAGCTCCAGCTATTTCTTGTAGATCATAAAGTATAGTATAACTGAAAAAAGTAAGGTTTTGTATCTTGTTATTTAAAACAGTTGAGGTGGCTTTTTAATTCAGTTGTAATGAAAGTATAAAAATGCAAAAGTTACAAACTACCTGTGTTTTTATCATGAAGGAGTCAATCCTTCAGTCCTCTGAATTTTGCTAGTTTTCATTGAAAGCTCTTACAAGTACACACACATACAAAGGAGAACAGCTTTATCCGTACATGTTAGACTGTTGATAACCAAGGGGTTTTGTATGCTTTGACTAATTATTGGTTGTGAGATTAATATAACAGTTTTTGTACTAACAATGAATGCCCAGTCATCAGAAATACAAGCAGAGATTTATGTTATGAGCATATTGAGTTCCACTGTCAATAATAGAGCTCTCACTTGCAGGGCATTGAGCATGGCCAGAACTATTTTGAGGGTGCAGGGCCTCAGGTTCTTTTCACATAAATGTAAAACGTTCTTTAGAAAAAAATCAAATAAAGGTATTTTTAACAATTTCGATAAAATTGGCTGTATGGAATTGAGTGCTTAGTTGACTCTTTCAGACACAGAAAATTCATTCACTGCCAAATGCCAAATGCTTTTGAGATTGATTTAAAAGCACAAAAAATGGCTTAATAATTTTATTTTTCAATTCTTGAAGTTGAGGATATCTGTACAGATATGCTTGCTGTCCATGTACACATGCAATGTAAAATAAAGCCTATTACTGAGAACCTTATTGCAACGTTCTTAAGAAAACCTTTAAAAATACCTTTTGTGAATTTAAAAATTCTCAGTTTCACTGGAAGTTATTGTAATATTATTCACTTGTAAAGGCAACCCTATTTTTCTTTCAGATACAAGGCCTCTACCAGATGTAGCCCTGACAGGGAAGTGTACCCGAGAGTGTGATGAATACGGCCACTCGGATTCCTGCTGGATGCCAGTTCGCACTTCTCCTGAAAGAAAGCAGAAGAACCAGCCAAAACTCTCCACTTTTATGCCTGTCAATGAACGGGGCAGTCAGGAAAAGCTGGCCAATGGAGAAGCTTCCCTCATGGGTGATCGCAACAGAAACCTCCTTAACAAAAAGTTGACCTCATCCTATGAGACCTTCAGTGCAGCTAGTTTCAGCAAAAATGAAGATGGCAATCCAGAGGATATCCCCCTTACACAGACAGGGGAATACAAGCCATCTCCTGTCAATACTCTAACTAGAAGAGAAGTTTACCTGTAGGCTAAAGAACAGCCTACACAAAGAGCAGTTTCGTTTATAAGAAAAAAAAGGGGCAAAAGTCTTAAAATGGAAATAATTTTAACAATTAAAAAAAAAAAAAAGAGCCAGACAAAAAAAGAGGGGCCACCAAAGAGACAAAAGATATGGCTGACACTTCTGCCTCCATAGCAGGCATTTAATTATACTGTCTCTCTGACTATAATGTACAATGTAAAAAACGTTACTTGCATGTCTAATTCCCCTTCTCTGATTTTTATTTTCCTAAATCTATGGTTGCAAATTCCTCCCATAGTAACAAGCTTGATTAAAAAGAACACAACACACTTGTTTCCCCTCTGCAGAAGCATGAGTTAAGCCACTTGTTTTGTTTGCTTGTCATCTGGCTTGTTGAGGATAACAGGTCAGGGAAAATATATTCAAAACATATCATCTGAATATTGCTGATCCCCACCAGGGACAATCCTTCAGAAACCGTACAGGTATGGAGACAATATAAAGGAATACTCATTAATAGGCACTTTGTGAAGACCACAGCTTTAATATTCTCACCTCTCATCTGAAGCTGGAAGCACCAGAAATACGTTCAGCCTGAGACTGCAGTCAAAAGCATGGCATATTTTCCTATGATTCATGAACTCTGGTTCTGTTTTGCCATAGAACAAATGTGTTCTTGCTTGTGTCTCTTTCTCTCCTCTCGTTCTCTGTAATGATTACTTCAACATAAACTCAATTAGTAACACATATACTGTAAGATACTAATGATAAACTGTTGAAATTATTATCTGGGGCAAGACTAACACTTAGCTGGGAAGATCATAATAACAAAAAGGCCAAAGATCACATAATGGATCAGGGGAGATGCTAAGTATTGGGGCTTGGCTTAGGAAACTAATATATTTACAAATGCAAACAAGTAATCATACCTTCAGTTACATTTTGCACAGCAGCACAGTTCACAAGCCCAGGTGACAATTTTTTTTCCTAGTGCAGTTCAGTTAAAAGCCCAATGGAACTGATGTGGGTTTTTTTTCCTAATGATATTTAGATTGGATATGAGGAAGAAATTCTTTACTGTAAGGGAGGTGAGGTACTGGAATGGGTTGTCCAGGGAAGTTGCAACTGCTGCATCCCTGGCAGTGCTCAAGGCTGGGCTGGACAAAGCCTTGGGTGGCATGGTTTAGTGGGAGGTGTCCCTACCCCTGGCAGGGGGTTTGAAACTAGATGATCTTAAGGTCCTTTCCAACCCTAACTATTCTATGATTCTAGGATTCTATGTTGCAGCATATGCTGCATATGATATGCTGCATATGCTAGTTCCAGGGAGTTTTTAAAATCATGATTAAAAATTAACAGTAGTAATAGAAGGCTGTGTTAATGAGAATGCTTGGTGGGATAGAAAGTGTGGACAGTGGGATGATACAGTGACAAGAGAATATTACAAGTCAGACACAAAAGCTTCTTTTCAGAGTGCAAGGAATGAATCCGAAATCTTTTGTCATCACTGTTGCAGATTAACAATAATTTCAATTATATCAAAGATAAAATGAAGGTTTTCTTGAAACACAAGTGTGTTAAAGCCAAGAGAAATGCAATACTAAAGACTCAGAACATTTAGGCTAGATAGAAATGGTCTGATAAAGAGTGGCGTCATACTTGCCTAGCAGGTCAAGATGAGTCAAGAGGAGTCCAAGCTACTGTGATGTGCAAGAGCTCTGGGCTGTTACAATTCTCATGGTGAGTACTTGAAAGGAAGAGGAAATGAAACAGGTTTTTGTGCAATAAAAGCAAAAAAAACATGCACAACTTCAACCAGTTGCTTTATAGCTGATCCTATATTAATAATGATAGACTAAGATCAGACATTCAGACAAAAGCGAGAATTGAACACAGCAAGGAGAGCTCAAGGAGGGGGAAAGCATTCAGATCCCTGGCTGTTTAACCTGGTGTTAAGGCATGGCTAGATGGCTTTCTAGTATACTGTAGTCACAATGTAGTTTGGGTAGTTTCTTGCTTTGAAAAATTGCATAGAAATAACCGTAAAATGTCTAAATAGAGGTTGGTAAATCAATACAACTCATCACATTTATATTTTGAATTCATATGTGCCATTATTGGCTATTTCATTCTCCCCTCTCAAGTTTATTTTCTTCAAGTAACATTAGTTTGTGTATAGCAGTTACAAGGAATGGGCACATTTTAGAAAGAAAATTTTAAAATCAAAGATTAATAATGAACATTTTTATGTTTAATGATTTAAGTAATATGGAGAGATGCAAACTAGTACATTGTTATGAAACTGCACACAGCAGTTACTGCTTTGTATAATAAGTACCTGTTTAAAAATGCTTCTAAAAATGCTTATGTAATGAAAACATTTTTCTTGCACGTTTCAACAGATTATACAATTGCATAACACAAATGTTCAACATAATTTCCTTAATAAGGATTTACTTAATAATACACACACAAAAAGAAATTACGTAGCTTGGTTCCATGTATTCTTAGAAACTTTTTCTACGAAGGTTAATAATACAGGTCATAGAAGTCTTTCAGATTAAATGGATCAGCAGTCACTCACCAATTTTGCACCACATAAGACAGTCAGATACTTTATGCGTGTGCATCTCCTTAGATGTAAAATGGATGTGGGAGTTTTCTTTTAGATTCTGTTTATTTACTGTTAGTATTCACAGTAATTCTAGTGGAACTAGCCACTATTAATATGCTGATTACTCTTATGACCTGGCATGACACACAAATGTATTTTGTGTTTCTATTTTTCCTCTTTATTTGAAATAGGTTAAATCTAGTGCCACTCCATAAATAGAGTGCTTTTGTATAAAAATAAACAAATAAAACTATAAAAAATAATTAGGGTGAATGCAAAATATGCAACTGTGCCTTTTATACCTATTATTGTGGTAAAACGGTAGTTGGGTTTGGACACTGAGGGATAAGGGGCTATTCCCAACATTTTTGAATCTGTATATTTACCTGTGTTTATTTTCTCAGAAATTATAAATAATATATTTTACAACAAGCTTTTTGCCAAACTCAGTTGATGGACCAGTCTTAAGCATTATTAACACAAGGCTGTGGTTTAAATAGGTCTTGAGGATTATTATTTTTTCATTATTATTTGTGTAGGGTTTGGGATTGGTTTTATTTGTTTTTAATTCTGCTGCCTGGAAAGCTGTGATCAGTCTATATTATAATTATTTAGCAAGGTGTCACCAGTTCATGTTACCAGGAAATAATTACTTTTTTTTTTTTTTTAATTGCTTTTAGCCATCATCACATTTTAGTTGTACAGTATTCTATTTCCATCTATGGGAAACTCCAATGAGCTTTGCATGTGTTTTACATTAGGGCACCTTTATAGATTGATGCATTAATATAGAACTTTATATGTATTAGAAAATTCAATAGCTTTGGTCTAAAATCTAATGCTCATTCTGAATTTCAGATCCACTATGTTTATTCAGTATGGTTTCTGACTGGCCTGCTGCCTGAGTTTCAGGAAAAGTTAAACGTTATTTTTATGAGGGGAAAGAACATAAATGGGATTAAAATGATTGGCTGAAAGGCTACCCTAGGAAGTTGTCAAGCAGGAAGATAAAGAACATGGATAAAGACCTTGCCATAAATTCAGCCATCACCAACCACTGTAAGGAACTTGAAAAACAAAGTGTTTTCCCTTTTCTTTCCTTGGTGATAAGTGTTTCTTTAAGGAATGAAGGAGATGAAATAGCAATATAAATGAAAGTCCATCAGACAAGCTGTATTATTGACTGAAGATCATAAATTCAAGGAAGAAGACAACATTTGCCATCTACCTGGGGTATGCTTTCAGACAACTTTTTCCTAAATTTTAAAGCACTTGCATTCAGTGTGGTACGATCTGTTTGTAATATTAAACATTGACTATTGTTCTGCAACTTGGATGTTGATAGTGAAGCAGAGAACAATTTATCATTGTTTATTATGAGTCACTATGCACGCAACTATGCTAAACATGGCAAAATGTATTAAATGCTAGTCCACCTCTATTTATGAAATATTTACATAATTTAATTTGCTTTTGTACAGTTTTATGTAAATAAATTGCTTGTCACTTTTGTCTCTGCAAATTAAAATATAACATGTTAAACTGGTTGCCCATTTTCCAGTGTACTTTCTCTAACAGGCTATTCCACTTTCGCTGGATTTAATTACATGCTAGTTTGCATACTTAACCTATATTTTGCATGGCAAAGATGAAACTGGCTTTTTAACTGGCCATATCTTCAGCTGAGGTTTTTGTCTGTCTACAGAGTGAAATTCAGTAGAGTTTATTATCACTCAGGACATCATACAGCAATTTTTGCAGTGGAAATAAAGTACTCACTTGTAACGCTAGCTGTTTCCATTTACTGTTCAAAAGGGCTTATTAAAGTGTGTTTAAAACCTTCTTATTAAAGGGAAAAAAAAGTCTTAAGTAAAAGCTCAGGCATTTCCATTATGGAAAGAAAATTTTCTAATTGTCAGCAAGGTTGGTATTTTTCTACAAGTTTAGAAATATTAACAAATGCTAAAATTACAGTAAAGCATCTATGGTGAAAAGAATAATGCAAGTAATGCAGCATTTCAGAGCAAAACTTGAAATTAAAACCTCCAGTTCTTTCTTGCTGTGAATCAAATTATGCATCTCAGCATAATAATAGATCAAGAACAAACCCTCCTCAAGAAGGAATATCTAAGAAGTAGAAAGATTTAATCCCTCAGCTGTCTGGATCACACACTACTTTTTTTGTTTGTATAAAAGAGCAGGTTCCAAACCAGCCATTAAGTTGAGATTTGCATCAGTTATGTGAAAAAATACATTTGTGTGGAGAGTGATCCAAACTGAACCCCCTTCCTGTTGTTTTTTACAAAATACAATATTTCTACAGAGACCTTGTAAATCATTGTGTACAATTTCTCACTGAACACCACAGAAAATGAGGTTTCTACATTCTTACCTTAGTTAAAGATCAAGCTTTGATTTTTGTTAATACAGTCTGGCCAGAACTTTTTTTTTTCTTAAATAAACTTTACATTGCAATTTTTTTTCTCAGACTGTGCTTTCTGTTACCATCACCTGTTCTCTAATTAATGTGTCAAGATTCTTCATTCCATAAGCAGAGGTCTAAATCTGCATGCCTATGGAGAGAATTCAGTCCACCAGCTGACCCCAGATCTCCCCAGTCACTCCTGAATGACTTACCTCTCAATCATTTTAAGCAGTTTCAGTATTTTAATTGGTAACTTCAATCAAACTTTCATGTTTATTTTATACCAGATGTAATATGTAAGACATGACCTTGTTTGCTTATTTTGTCTTTTGTCTTCATTGTTCTTGTTTACCAACTGCATCCAGGAAGATGATCACAGGAAGATAAATTTCCTAGAGCACATAGGGTGGTAAAAGAAGATAATATAAATTGGCAAAAGATAACAATTTATGTTCCCCTTTAACCCTGGCTTAATTTCTTTCTCCTGCACTGCAGTAAAATGTAAATCTTATGCAGAGACTGAAATCAATAAATGTGACCTAGGCAGAAATAATTTCATGTCTTTATTGAGCCTCCTGAGGATAGTGCATGGAAGATGTTTAATAGTTCATAAATGTGCAAATCATCTATCTTATGCAAAGAAAGCAAGCAAGCAACACCAGAGTTAGACAAGAATATTTAGCATATTGCTTAGTAAAATGATAGGATTCCATTGAGTGAGTTCATACAGGTATTTCTTCTAAGGCAAGTATGACTTGTTTAAAGACACTTAATAAGAAACCAGAGGAAAAAGGTAAAATACCTATTCTGTAGTAGTGTGGAACAGCCTCTGGCAGAATGAACAAAGAAAAGCAAATAAGTATAAAGTAATTGACTCAGAAGTGTTACAAACAAATCCATTTAAGACTTTCAAACTGATTTAAGGATCCTAAAATAGGGAGTTATTAATGTATAATTTGTAGCAATCTACAGTATGGTAATTTCTAAGAAAAGATTTTTGCTAATTACAAGGCATGTGATTCTATGTAAGGGTGTATTTTTAATTATTTAATTAATGGTTAAAAAATATTTATGTCTTATATTGCTTTATTGTAAGCTTACTAAAGCAGATTTCAGAAGGCTTCTACAGCATTCACTGTAAAAAAAGGCAGCTTTGGAAAGATCAAGATAGACAAGATTTAATTTTCATATTTCTATGACCTAGACTTTGCAACTACCACTACCTTCCAGAACATAGTACTTTCCAGAATATTTCAAAGTAGCATAAAAGCAAGTTTAGTATACCATGTTTACTCGAGAAGCAACTTATATAAGAATGAATTGCTAAATTTTTCACAATCCCAATCCTTTCAAGAAAAAAAAAAGAAAACACTAGAGCAATAGGAAAAAAAAAATTTGCTCCTTTTTATTATCTACTGCTCATGTATATCCATCTCCTACAGAAAATCACATTAATAGAATATGTAATACTGGAGTGTTTCTTTTCCCCACAGAAGTGTACACATCCACTTTTTTCAAAAGAACTTGAAAGTTTTACAAGTTGTACTAAGTTTAGTCGGGGTAAACAATTTTCTTGACACTTTTTCTTCCTATTTAGTAACCATATTGCAAGATTCCAGAAAATTAGGTTGATTCTAACTGAGGTAAGATTATGGTGACAGTAGCTTCCTCTAAGTTAGCTGAATAGAATCATAGAATAGTTAGGGTTGGAAAGGACCTTAAGATCATCTAGTTCCTACCCCCATGCCATGGGCAGGGACACCTCACACTAAACCATGTCACCCAATATATATAGATATATAAGATAAGGTAAGTAGAAGTGAAGAAATCAGAATAAGATGAATAGGATCTAGTTCACCTGAAAAGGTCCATAAACTGCTGCATACAGTGTAATGATTTATTATTTAAGTCTGATTAAAACTTATACTGGGAAATCTTGTCTAGGCCATGCTTTGCCAAGAAATGTTGGACCAAATGACCCTTGAAGTCTCTCCCCACCAAGTATGCTACAATTCTATGAAAACAGGAGAGGCTGAAAATATCATGAATAAAAAAAAGAAAAAAGAAGTAAAAAAAAAAAAAAAAGAAAAAAAAAATGGAGACCTAGCACCAGTACAATGTATGTGTACGTGTGTACGTATGTGCATATACACATGCACCCATAAAACTCGCACCTGTAGCGTTCAAAGCAGATTTTAAGATACTTTTCGATATTCCAGAAAATAGCCTACTTCTGTCAGTAGCCAGTGTCAGAGTGATAGAGTATTGGACAACAGGGACCTTCAGCATGAGTTTCTATAGCTATTCAAAGGTTTAGTAAGGCAGAACATAATACATAAACTAGTGGCTGTCATTTATTTTGACAGAGTATGGTGATCACAGAATTAGAAAACAGAGTAACTACCAAACCTGCTTCAGTTTCTCTCTAGTCTCCTGTCTCACATATGTTGCTAAAACAAAAGTCAGAATATTTCTTTTAATCTTAGTTTGTCTTCCTTTGCTCACAGTTCCTGGAATAAGCTTGGTAACTGCTTTGCTTTTCCCCATTTAATTCTGAATTAAAAGAGAGCCACAGAAAAACAGATGATTTAATATTCTTTTTCAGTCTGACTTCAGCATTTGGCAGGAATCGTGTTGCCACCTCTATCTTTAGGAGCATGAAGTCATGGTAGACTCTCTCACACATAACTCTGAACATGAGTTTGAGTTTGACTATTAAAAGGGTCCTTATAGGTGGTAGAACAAGAAATATGCTCAGAATTTAGAATTATCTGGTGCTAATCTGATTTAAATGAAAAAAAGGAAGAAATTCTGAATTCCAGAGGATTGAAAAGTTTCAAACCACATTCTGTGTACAACCTTATAACAACAAGCAGTGGTAGTGGATTTCTACTTGCTCTAATCAGTGCCATGGAGAATCATAGAATCATAGAACAGTTAGGGTTGGAAAGGACCTTAAGATCATCTAATTCCAACCCCCCTGCCACTGAGAAGGTCACATCTGAGAGTTACAGAATAATTACTCTGTCCTGAGTGACTGCAGGTGAAATAAATTTAGCAGCACTCAGAAATAATACATCTTGTCTTCCCTTACACAGTGACGGGTTTTAAAGCTTCCAGAAGTTTATTGTCCAGCAGCACTTAAAAAAAAAAAAAAAAAAAAAAAAAACAAAACAAACAAAAAAAAAAAACAGAATGAAGGTTTAGAATTAAGGAAGGTCATCAAATATAATAGATTCTGCTCCTTAAATCAAGATGCAGTTGAATAACAAATATTTTTCATAGTTCTGACCTCCACCCTTCTGTATTAAAAAGGATATATATCCTAAAAGAGATGATGAGTAGGGCAATAAAAGTCTTCATCCTAGAGAAAGAACTGAGAAGTTTGACAGTGGTCCAAATAAAATCATGGATGACCTAAAAAAAAAGTGGGGAAACTATCCATTTACCTTAGTAAATGGGCTGTGAAGCATTATATGGAATTATCAAGCGACATGGAAGATAGCTCTTTTTCTCAGAGTGCATCGAACTGTTCAACTTCTTTATATAGGAGCTCAGTTTTAGGATGCACCCGTGAATGTGGTTCACATAAAAGATAAAATAGACTAGAATATTTCCAGATTGATAATTTTTATGAAGGATTTAAGGTAAAAATAAGTAGAAGACATATCTGTTTGGTTTTCCTGCTTCCTTATGTAAACAGACATATCAATTATAGGAATCAGAGTACTGAGCTGAAAGCTGAAAGTCTCTTTCTCTCACAGTTGCCAAGCTAAACAAAACACACACACTAAGAAACAGAAACAAAATAAACCCACCTAAACCAAACCCAAAAACCCAAACAAAAAAACCCCGAAAAAACCCAACAACAAAACCCAGCCCTCACCATCACTATTTTGTTAAATAACACTGTAAAAAGCTATACTTCACAAAGTTCTTATTGATACCCAGTGCTTTTGAGATGTTTTCTCCAAGAGAGCAATGAGAAATCATCTGTGTCTAACAACATATCTCTCTTGGGAAATCTTCACCTCCTGAGAAAATTTTAACCAGAAAAAAAAGTCAGAAAAAGATTAAAAAAAAAAAGTCAGATATTCTTTTCTCCAATTTGTATTAAAATTAAAAATTAAATTCCAAAAATCTGTGCCACTGGAAACACGTAACTCACAGAATTATGTAGGTTATAAAAACTACAACAGACACTTGCTAGTTTTATTCAAATATGTGAACAGCCCATTATATGGTATTTAACAAAAATCATGTATTTAACTCCCCCTAAAGTCAGCAACAGATGTTTTTCTTGTGATGCACACCTGATTGTGAAAATTTTTGTAGACAAAAATATAGAATCATGAAATAATAGAATAGTTAGGTTGGAAAGGACATTAAGATCATCTAGTGCCAACCTCCCTGCCAGGGGCAGGGACACCTCCCAATAAACCATGGCTCTGTCCAACCTGGCCTTAAACACTGCCAGGGATGGAGTTGAGGCTGTTGAGCCTGGAGAAGAGAAGATTGTGTGGAGACCTCCTAGCAGCCTTCCAATATCTGAAGGGGGCCTTTAAGGATGCTGGGAAGGGACTCTTCATGAGGGACTGTAGTGAGAGGACAAGGGGTAACGGGTTCAAACTTAAACAGGGAAGTTTCAATTGGAAATGAGGAAGAAATTCTTTGATGTAAGGATGGTGAGGCACTGGAATGGGCTGCCCAGGGAAGTTGTGAATGCTCCATCTTTGGCGGTGTTCAAGGCAGGGTTGGACATAGCCTTTGATAGCATGGTTTAATGGGAGGTGTCAATGCCTGCGGCAGAGAGATTGGAACTAGATGATCTTAAGATGCTTTGCAACCCTAACTATTCTATAATTCCATGATTCACAACATCCCTGGGCAACCCATTCCAGTGCCTCACCACTCTTGCAGTAAAGGATTTCTTCCTCATTTCCAATCTAAACTTCCCCTGTTTAAGTTTGAACCCGTTACCCCTTGTCTAACCACTACAGTCCCTAACAAAAAGTCCCTCACCAGCATCCCTATAGACCCCCTTTGTATATTGGAAGGCTGCTAGGAGGTCTCCACGCAGCCTTCTCTTCTTCAGGCTCAACAGACCTAACTTCCTCAGCCTATTTCATAAGGGAGGTGCTCAAGACCCCTGATCATCCTTGTGGCCCCCCTCTGCACTTGTTCCAACAGCTCCATGTCATTTTTATGTTGAGGACACCAGAACTGCACACAGTACTTCAAGTGAGGTCTCACAAGAACAGAGTAGAGAGGCAGGATCACCTCCCTTGCCCTGCTGGTCATGCTTCTTTTGATGCAGCCCAGGATATGGTTGTCTTTCTGGGCTGCAAGTGCACACTGCCTGCTCATGTTCATTTTCTCATCAACCAACACCCCCAAGCCTTTGCATGTGGCCATCCAGACAGTTCTATATCCACCAAGTGGTCCACCTATCAAATCTATGTTTCTCAAACTTAGAGACAAGGATGTCATGTGAGACAGTGTCAAACTCTTTGCACACGTCCAGGTAGATGACATCAAAGGCTCTACCCCTCTCCATAAGTTCCAAAGCCTCATCCTAGAAGGCCATCAGATTGATCAGGCAGGATTTTGCTTTAGTGAAGCCATGCTGGCAGTCATCAAGCACATTCTTGTTTTTCATGTGCCTTAGCATGTCTTCCAGGAGAATCTGCTCCGAGATATTGCCAGGCACAGAGGTGAGACTGGCTGGTCTGTATCTCCCCGGCTCACCCATTTTCCCCTTCTTGAAAATGGGGGTTATATTTCCATTTTTCCAGTCCTCGGGAACTTCAGCTGACTGCCAAGATTTTTCAAATATGATGGACAGTGTCATAGCAACTTCATTTGCCAGCTCCTTCAGGACCGTGGATGTATTTCACCAGGTACCATGGACTTGTGTATGTTCAGGCTCCTAGGATTGTCTCGAACCAGATCCTCTCCTACAGTGAGCCCAGGGTCTTCATTCTCATTGTCCCTGCATCTGCCTTCCAAGACTTGTGTGGTGTGGTCAGAGCATTTGTCAGTGAAGACTGAGGCAAAGAATTCATTAATAACTTCAGTCTTCTCCAAATCCAGGGTAGCTAGCTCTCCCGAGAGCTTCCAGAGAGGGCCCACGTTGTCCCTAGTCTGTCTTTTATTTGTAATGTACCTATAGAATCCCTTCCTGTTACCTTTAACATCCCTCGCCAAGTTTATCTCTAAGTGGGCCTTAGCTTTCCTAACCTAATTCCTAGTTTCCCAGATGACATCCCTGTATTCTTCCCAGGCCGCCTGTCCTTTCTTCCAGTGTTTATATGCCTCTTTTTTCACATGTGGCAAAACAAATCTAACATATTTTTTAAAAAGTCTGTGTATTTCAAACTTTTTACCTTTTGAACACAAGCACAAAGCAGAAGATAATTGAAAGTGCTTTAATAATGTAATAATATGTGTGGTCTCACCAAGTGATGCTTGTGGTCTTCAGAGTATCTGGAGATGTCTGTTTTACAAAATCTTCTAGCTACAACTTTTTAGTGCAGTGGTGTAGAGAGTTTCTCTGATAACAATGAAAATACACTTCCGTCTTCCAAAGGAGTAAACCCCCAGTGTTTCTTCACCTTCACATTCCATTGGAGAAGGCAATTTTGTATTTATCAAAATTCATTTTGGAGTCATTAGGATCATTTCAAGTAAATCTGCAAGGTACTAGTAATTTCATTTCATACTGTCTTTCTTTAAAATTAATTTAACTTTGAGATTGATAATCATGAAGCTACTGTGCATTAAAAATATTTCACTGAATATATGTTAGTATTATTTTAAAGAGCTCACATCATGCAGTAGTTTTTTTAAATCATGCTCTAAAATGACAGGAAAATGCAAGATTAAAATGTGAAGATACGTAAGTTTCCTTTATACTATTACTCTTTTCAGAATTATTCATAATACTACAGGAGTTAGTCATGTACATAAAAATCATTATTTGGCAGCAGTGATACTGCAACCTTTTCAAACTCCAAATCTGGTACTTTATTCAAATCATTTATAGAATTGGCTTTTGTACCTTCATAAAGCTTAATAAAAGGTCTGTTTGTACTGCATGGTGCAGGGCTCTGGCCTGTGCTACACTGCAGATTAGAAAGGAGAACTATTTTAACTTTTAAAGCCTAAGCAACTTAAAGCGTACAGCCTGACATAGAGGAGACATACTCCAACTCTAAAGATATCTTACCAGCTTTGTAAGAGTACTGATTCACTGTAAAAAAAGCTAAGATCAGATACCATGCCTCAGTGAGAGACCTCTGCCTCTGAGCAGCAGAAACAATCTTCTGACTTTTGCAGTTTCTATCCTTTTCTTTCACACTACAGCTGTGGAAAGGGAAAGGTAACAGATATGGCTAAAGACCTTTATTTGTAATCCTTGAATTTATCTATCTGATATTCATTTGTGGATAAATTCTCACAGAAATCTTTTAGAATGAAAAGGCTGTAAACATAAGAAGTGAGCACAGAAATTTTCATGACCTACTAAAGAGAAAGCTGCACCATCTCTCAGTTACAGAAATAAAAACTTGCCTCTGGATCACTACAGCAGATTATTCATATTGAAGAATAACCACTCAAATTCTGCTTTCCATTTACCCACCCATGTAACAAGGACTAATCTTCACAGGGGCAATTATGAACAGAGCTTGCCCCAGTATACTTCAATTACATGGGAAAGCCAGTCAGACTTCCTTGTTTTTTTTTGTTTTTTTTTTTTCCTATAAATTCTCTTCCTTGCCAAACATATCAGATTCTAGCGAACTCTAATATAGCCTCGTTTGGAATGCTAGAAATGTAAAATCTCGCAAACCTTTCTTCTTGAAAAGAAACCTCTTAAAACTACATTGTGATGATTTTGGAGCCACAAAGTTTCTGCTTGAACACATGATTTTACTGTAATTGTCAACTATAGGTGTGTATTATTTATTGATACCTGCTGCTGGTGCACCATTACATTAGCAAAATATATCTTATCCAATAGGTGAGGGAAAGTAATCTCCCTTTGACAGATTTTTGTTAGTTTTTTTCCCTTCAAACTTTTCCAGAAACTTCTGCTTTTGCTTGCTGACCTTACAGTCATTACAGAACATTTACCCTCTTGCTGTCAATAGCACTTAAAGACTTTAAAAAGTGCTTCCTGGGGAGAAAAAGTAGCAGTCAGTGTTGGATTAACACAGCAGGAGTTGGATATACATGGCAGCAGTACTTCAAGGTTCTCCTTGCTCCACCTCCCAAAACCACAAGAAAGAAATATAGTGACACAACAGCATCAGCAATTTAGTTTAAAGAAAAAGTGCAGTGAGATTTAATGTCTACACTGAGAAATTATAATACCTTCCAGTACCTATTGCATCTGAAAATGCATACAGATCTTTTTCTAGTTCTAAGGTAAACCAATTTATTTCCATTGAGATACATAAAAAAACATATTACTTGAAGAAAGGGTTTAGGACTTAGGTTTTAAGTTGCTCCAATTAAATTTTGTTTGATAAAATAGATTTGAGAAAATGAATCACTGACTCGTCAAGCATAGCAAGCCTGCTGTTTTAAAGTAACGTTAACAAGCCACTTACTGCAGTTAGTAAAGCAGATATTAGACTTACATATAGATAGTTACACTTGCCCTGAATTCCAGCAGCACAGCAGTGTTCACAATATTCCAAGAGTTCCAGAAATTATGACCAATTATGTAACAAGATATGCTAAAGGACTTCATAATTAAAAATTAGGGCATATAAAACAATTAAACTGCAGATCTTCAAAACATTCTTTTTAAAAAATCTGAGTAAACTACACAAAAATGAAATATGAAAGGCTGCATGGCTGCCAGATAATTAATTTCTTGTGTATATAATTAGAAGGAATTGTACTTTTTCTCAAATCAGTCAATGCAACAACCAACAATTTTTCACCTACCATCCTACTATTTCTCCTGGTCAGAATAGAGCATAATCAACACAGTAGGGGCCACAGGGAAAGGCTACAAAGTGAGAAATTCCCAAAAATATGACGCTAGCCAAAGATTATTCTGTGCTACTCATCACATATCTTTTGAGTTTGATTATGCAGGTAGAACAATCCAGAGCAGCCTTTGAGCTATATCTGGAGAAGATAAATTCCTTGCTCTTATATATGACTATAGAGGTGATGCTGACTGTCCCAACACAGTTCTGTTACATTCATAGAGGACTAGAAAAAACATTTTTATCTGATACACCAACCAACGCTGTTTCAATATGTCTCAAATATATTCTTCACAGCTTTTATTTTTTGAGGTTTCTACTAGGCTGCAACATCTTGCTTATTTGGAAAGACAAGAATGGAGTGCCTGTGGAAAATAAGGCATGGACCCCATTTCTGGTTAAGAAACAAAATCGTTTATTTCCTGAAGGTCCACAGTTGACATAGGCTATACAAATTACTCGCATGTATGAGCGGCTAATACAATTCGTTAGCTACCACCCTCCATGTGGATATTTTCACTGCTTCATTGGTTGATATCTTGCTCATTGTTTGCCTTGATTGGATGTCTGCTTCGCACTGTTGTCGTCTCACTGGATCCTGGTTCATCACTTCTTTCTTGCTTCTTATATTGCCGAACTTTTCCTGCAATATGCTCCTAAGGTCTCAAAACTTTCCCAGCAACATTCCTCTGCTATCTCAAAGCTCTCCCAGCAGCTAGTCTAGCTCAGAAATTCATCACATCAAGGTCCTTTACACACACATCTCCCTTTTTTCTGTTTTTTTCTAAATACATAACCTTCTTTAACATATTATCCAATATACCTTGCACACGCTTTAGCAGATAAGGAGCAAGAAACCTAATAAAAAGGAAAATATCAGTGCAGGAAGTAAAGTTTTACATTTCTACTGCTTTACCCCTCTTGTGAGACAGTAATAATGCTACTGTTAGACCAAGGTTTCTCTACTAAACATGTATGAAATTGCTGTGCTGATAATGCTGAATTACAAGCAGT
>JASSUY010017832.1:0-49688 GCA_032466535.1 Forpus xanthops
AGCTGAAAATCCATAACACAGTGCTACACCAGCTACTGCTTAAAGAAAAATGACTGCTGCTGCTAAACCCATGACAAATATGATCTTCACTATCTCTCATAAGCTCACATATTCCATTAAACTTATGTATGCTTAAATCAAAAAGTACTTACTTTTCATAAGTCACTATTTTTTCTTTAGCAAGAGGTCATGAAAATTACCAAATAAAATGTCACTTCATCACAAGGGTTTAAGACATGCAAAATACTGTTTTGAATGTGGACCTCACATGGCTTTTCTGTAATGGAAATAAAGCCATGGATTCCTGAGTCTGGGAAAGGCCTAACTTCATAGACCTTTTTTTTTTTTTCTTTTGTCCACACATCAAAAAACAATGAGCAGTTTATTTACTTTTTCCAATGCGTGCATGCTGAACACAGGACCATCATGTGCTTTGACAGTTTTTATGAGAAACACATCTCTCCAAATACACACATCCCCCGTGGAAGTTCCAGAGAACGCCATCTCTTCAGTCCAGCCATATACTGCACACATCATTGTATCAGTTCTTCCCAATGCACCTATGCAGCCCTTTCTCCCAATTAGTCCTCCACCTGGTTTAAACCAAAAACAAGGCATCAGATGTTTGCTTGGAACTATTTTCCAAAAAATATACAACCTTGCACAAAGCAACAAGCCCTTTTCCCCTGGTTCACCCCTGCTCCCCAAAAAATTAAGCCCAAGTTCTCAGAAAATAAAGCTTTTGCACTATTTGTCATCTTTCAAGAAAAAAGAACATTACTTTTAACTTACTACTTGAACCTGGATCTGAACATGTACACATACCCACATATAGACATACAAATAGATCATTTATAAACTCTCGTTTAAACAAAAACATTAATATCTGCTACACAGTTCATAGAAATTCCTAATGAAATTAACTTGGGGGAAAAAAAGTTTCAATCTGGACATCGCATCCTTTTCACAATGGCTTTTCAGTGAGAAATCTTATTTTAGAAGTTTGCTGTACTGACCTCTGGATAGTAGAAATGTTACAGCTTTACAAATTTAAAAACACAGTATCGAGAATCATTTGACAAGTACGAAACATAGTAACTCCTGGCTAGAAAATCAGATTTTTATTTTCACAGTCCTCAGAGAAACTTCATCTGCTCTAACACAGAAGGCCCTCAGGATGTGATACTTCATACTGTTCTCATTATTGCAGAGGCAATGTCTCTGAACCCCCTGCCACCACTTGGCACTGATGAAAGTTTAGTACAAAGCATATACTTTGGTGTCACTTCTCACATCAAATGCACCTGCTCTGGTGCAGACTTTAGAGACTTGGCATTTGTTAAGGTGCGCTGGTACTCTGCTCCTCACATTAAAGCTGCTAAGTGTGCTTCATGGTTACTGCCTTGCCAGTGTGACACTGATATGACAGATAGGCTGTAGCATTAGATAAATTTGACTCCTGCTGATTGAGCAATGCCAGAGAGGAAACAGGCACTTTAAAAAATTTCAATTGATTTAAAATCACCATCCCTAGGCTTTTAACATAGCTAAGACTTCTTCCTACAGAAGTTATAGTCATTTGCTCAAATATTCTGACACACTTTGATCTTTCTAGAGATAGCAAGAACAATAGTTACAATTAATAATTTATATAGACTACAACAGCTTGTTGTCAATCTCTGTTGGAGCCAGAACAGAGAAAACTAGTGTCTTTTTTTCCAATCACAGAGTTTTCTTACCACAATAAATCTTTATCACAGGCTCACGTGAACTGATGTGCATAAATAATTAGAACATTCTAAGAAGATAAGCTAGAATTCCATAGCATATTTAATATACTTTTTGAGGTTTGAAACAATGAAGTTTGCAGTAGTATACAGATCAGTCAGCCTCACCTCTCTGCCTGGCAAAATCTTGGAGTGGATTTTCCTGGAAGGCATGCTTATTCACAAGAAAAACAACAAGGTGCTTGGTGACAGCCAGCATGGCTTCACTAAGGGGAAATATCCTGCCATATCAATTTGGTTACCATCTACGATGGGGCTACGGAACTGATGGACAGGGGTAGAGCAGTTGATGTCATTTTGTGCAAAGCATTAGACACTGTCCCACAAGACATCCTTGTCTCTAAATAGGAGAGACATCAATTTGACAGGTGGCCCACGCAGTGAATAAAGAACTGGATGGATGGCCACATACAAAGTGTTGTGGTCAATGGCTCAGTGTCCAGCTGGAGGTCAGACATTAAGTGGTGTCTCTCAGGGCTCGGTGTTGGGACCAGTCTTGTTCAGCATCTTTGTCAGTGACATGGACAGTGGGATTGAGCGTGCCCTCAGTAAGTTTGCTGATGACACCAAGTTCTGTGGCTCTGTTGATACGTTGGAGAGAAGGGATGCCATACAGAGGGACCTTGACATGCTTGTGAGGTGGGCTGATGCCAACCTGATGAAGTTTAACCATACCAAGTGCAAGGTCCTACAGCTGGGTCAGAGCAATCCCAGGCCCAGCTACAGGTTGAGCAGAGAAGAGATTCAGAGCAGCCCTGAGGAGAAGGACTTGGGGGTGTTGGCTGATGAGAGAATGAACATGAGCATGCAGTGCGCCCTTGCTGCCAAGAAAGCCAACCATGTCCTGGGCTGCATCAAAAGGTTTGTGACCAGGAGATTGAGGGAGGTGATCCTGCCCCTCTACTCTGCTCTCGTGACACCTCACTTGGAATACTGTATGCAGTTCTGGTGTCCTCAACATAAAAAGGACATGGAATGTTGGAACAAGTGCAGAGGAGGGCTATGAGGATGATCAGGGGACTGGAGCACCTCCCTTATGAAGATAGGATGAGAGAGTTGGGGTTATTCATTCTGGAGAAGAGAAGGCTGCAAGGAGACCTCATAGCAGCCTTCCAGTATCTGAAGCGGGCCTAAAGGTATGCTGGGGAGGGACTCTTCATGAGGGACTTCAGTGAGAGGACAAGGGATAACGGGTTCAAACTTAAACAGGGGAAGTTTAGATTTGATCTGAGGAAGAAATTCTTTACTGTGAGGGTGGTGAGGCACTTGAATGGGTTGCCCGGGGAAGTTGTGAATGCTCCATCACTGGCAGTGTTCAAGGACGGGTAGGACATAGCCTTGGGTGGCATGGTTTAGTGGGAGATGTCCCTGCCCATGGCACGGAGATTGGAACTAGATGATCTTAAGGTCCTTTCCAACCCTAACTATTCTATGATTCTGTGATTTTTGAGTAGATAAAGCAAACTGCTTTTCTTTGGCTTTTAATTTTTGAGTTTTGAGTTCAACGAAGGATTCTAAACAAACAGGTCTCAAATGGCACATATATCCTCTTCAAGTACTTTGTCTGAATTCTTGTACGTGGATTTTTATAACTTTAAATTTACTTATATTTGTAACTCTCTAAAGTATGCCTCTTTTAAAGGTCCTTCTTCCAAATTATTTTACGATTTTAGAGCAGCTATGTATGCAATGTTATTGGATATACTACACTATTATTTAGATAAAAAAAACTACGTAGTAAATTCAGAGTCCTCCCTACTTGTATAGTTCAAGATCAATGGCAAATTGACCTTAAAAAGTTTTCCCATTACTGCAATAATACCAATTAATATGAATTCCTACTAGGCCAAAACTAACAGAGAAGTACGTGGAGAAAATTTTGCCTCTAATACACAAATGACATGATAAGAGATACAATGTTTATACTTGAAGTAAGAGAAAATGCTATCATTTTGGAAGTTGTCCTTACCTGCTCTACGCCAGAATTTCATGTGTTTAATTCCAACTGTAGTCAATTTATCAGGCATATACGGGTTAATCTTAACAACAAAAATTTTATCTTTACTTCCCCTGAAATGCAAATGAAAATAGCTTAAATAAAAAAAAAAACAAAAAACCATACTTTTAAAAAGGTTTTGGTTCAGGGTTAGTTTGGTGGGGTTTTGACCCATAATGTACACCTTCTCCATCTTGCTAACATTTACTTTTAAATCATTAACAATAATTTATTATGAGAAGAAAGCCAGAGAACTCACATACTGAATCCTGTTCTATATTCATTACCCTTCACTTTTCAAAGGAGGTAACTACGTTACTTCAGAAATCCACCAGGTGGCATTTTCTTTATAAACGAATACACACATTTGCGCTAAATTTAGGTATACAGCATTTAGACCTCTGACAGTTCATAATGAAACTTAAGGATGTAAAGTTGCAAATCTTATTTAAAAGCCTTTCACAGTGAAAACAAACTGCCATTCTCATTCACCTTTTAATTTATTTTTTCATTTCTCTTGCTAGTATAAAACATATGCTGCTATATCAATTTTAAATGAAATTTCAGTTGTTTCTAGAAACACTAAAACCTATTGTGTGGTTTAGATTTCTTACTATGTTCCTGAAAAACCAACACCTTGCTACAGTCCTATAGTGTGGACACCACCCCTCCAAAAAAATCCCAACAAACAAACAAAAAAAAAAAAAAAAAAAACACCTCCCATCTTTCAAACATGGTTGCTATCTGTGCAAGGCAAGAAATGCTTACTAGTAGAGACTTTTGTCTACAAAATGCAGAAGAGCCTCTAATCCCTAATTTTTGCTCCCTGTTCAAGAGCAGGAATAATCTTTTACCTCTGTAATTTCCAGATCTCTAAATGAACTAGTACCAAGAAGAATGAACCAGTTTCTTACCAAATTCACAGTATAATCTTCAATGTATATATGCTGCTCTCAAAAAATTCTATTCAATACTTCTGAGTAGGTTGGAAGAAAAACACTCCAGAAACTAAATCCAGTGTAAACTGGTTAAATTTTAATTAACAAAGGGAATTAAATGAGATTGATGTGTTCAGAGAGTAGGAGGATTTAAGAAAAAAAAATAAAATATCACTAGAAAGTCAACTGAAAGACCCAAACCAGCATCTTCAGAGAAGCCAAGCTAATTGGGCTTCTGACAAATAACTGGGAAGGGAATAGTTTTCTTTACCTATATCTGTTCAGGATTTTCATTCCTTAGAGGGTAAGAAACTCAAAGCATGTTTAAAAAGAAAATGAGAGTCAAAGGCACTGAAGAGCAATGATGAACTTACTGCATAAAAAGTTAATACTTTTTAAATTGAAGCTGCAAAGAATAATAAATTCATTTCAAATCTTCCTGGAACTATAGTTAGCATATACATACTGAATCCAGATAGAGTGGGGAAATACCCACTCACATTACTGGTCTATTTTAAGCAACAGATCCTTAGAAACAGCAAAGTCAAAGGTTTCAAAAACATTACTCAACATCAGAAATAAGATTTTTATCTTGTACATTAAAATTGCATTTAATAAAATTAAATTAAATAGTCTGTGCAGAGGGAAAAAAAAAAAAAAAAGCCCTTTCAAAATATTTAACCTTTGGAGGTTATTTAACCCAACTTCCCATTCAAAGCAAAGCTGACTTCAAAGTCAGATCAGGCTGCTCAGGACTCAGAAAGGAAAATGAAAGAACACTGAAGAAAAGACAACTGAGAAAAAAACACCACAAACTACTATCTCAAGACAGACGAATCTGAAAAGCACAGCATACATTACTGTTTCTGAGAGGGCCAACAAAAGTGCCTGGAGTGAGTTTTAATGAAATTATTTTAGAACTCATCAAACAAAAGTAAATAAATTTTGCCTTCTGTGTCTTCTTTCTTCACCAGTTGAGCTGTCACTGAAATAATTTTTGTTAACTATAAGAGTCAACAGTTTCTTCTTCCAAACAAAGTTTTAAGCCTGTGCTAAATATGTTTAAAGCTGTGCTCTATCAATGAATTGACAGAAACTGCTAATTTATACAGAACTATTATTCTTCCATTAATATATTTTCCTTACTGTCATTTGAGGGTAAATCTAGGCATACATTTTAAAATGGAGTTACATTCCTACCTAACTGCTGAAAGCTTTTCTCCTTTCTTCCAATCCCAGAGTACAATAGTGTGATTGTCATCTATTCCAACAGAAGCCAATCGTTTCCCATCCGCTAGAAAGATAAATTTATGATTAAGAGAGTAGATACATAACTATGCTGCAATAATAAGGAACCATATTAAAGAATATAATAACTTCACAAATATTGTAAGAAGAATGTACAAACAGGTAAATAATAATGTGACATGTGCTTAAAGGCACGTTTGTCTGCTTCTAAACTTGAGTGGTCAATTGGATGAAGCTTAGGACTTTAAGTCACCCTGTCTAAAAATTGTGCTTTGATTTCTTGTGTTTTATCAAATCCTTTGTTCAGGTGGCTGCTGAAACAGCTGCACAAAAACTTTAATCAAAGGTTGTACTATGAGAATTTTCTGTTCAGTCTGAAAATCCCTGTTCATTTTTAAACAGGAAAGCATTAAAGTAATGCCATGAAGTTTATGAAATACCCTTGAACTTAGTAACAGTGCTTAGTCTTTGAGAAGCTCTGACATATATCCCATACTAATATCCAAGAAAGAAGTTATTTGTGCTCGCTTGTGATATCTTTCTGACATGTATCGATCTTGAAAAGAACCAAAGGTAAGAAGCATCAAAGACACTGAACTACTCATCTTTGGGATCACATGTGTTTAGAGTGAGGTTAAAGATCCTATCTAGCAAGTCCAAGCCATTAAAGAATGAATAGAAGTGGAAAAGAGGAAATCTAACACTGGTACAGGAATTCAGTGTATGGGGGGTAAAAATCTCAAAATATGTAACTGACAGTCTCTTATTAGTATAGAACAGAGAGAGAGCCTGGGTTTCTGCTCAGAGCTCCTCCGTAACTGGACTTTCTGAATTTACCAGTGTGCTACTCAATTGGATTGAAGGATTTAAATTCTTTAAAACTGCATACCTGATAAATTTGCTTACACAGTTGTAATGCAGACATAACATGAGATCTGGGCACCTGCCTCATACAACCAAAAGAAAAATCCAAAGTGATCAACACAGCTATTAAGTGACACAGAACCTGTTCTTGCATTTCCTGATATGCAAGACTCCACAGTAGCTTTTTGTAATGAATGATAACAGCCTCTCGCATTTGACATTGATCACTGGAGAATACCTTTAATGCAAAATCTTCAATGTAAAGGAATTCCCAATTGCTCATTAGAACTGATTAGTTTTCATATAGAAAAATTAAATTGTAAATAAATAAATAAATACTTATTACCTGAAAAATCAACAGCACAGACACCATACTGGTGATAGCCCTTTAATACTGAGAGTGGTTTTATCGTTTCTGTATCCCAAATATGAATTGAGGAATCCCGACCAACCTGAAAGTGAACATTTATAAGAATTTTTTTTCATTTCTTTGTTACTTCACACAGTTGTTTAAAAGTATAGTACTGACAAATGCTTTTAAAAGTATTTGAAAAAAAATTATAGAAATAAAATTTTCATAATATTACTTTTGTCTGGCTAGCAGTATGTTATTCCTTCTCCTGCTTCACAAATACCACTTCCCAACTGGCTCTTTCTTTCCTCCAAATAACTCAGACACATTAATCACAACTAAATCACTCTCCTCTTGGGGGAAGAGAAGGGGAAGCAGCCCTTCATTGATTGCACTGTGGCATATTTATTCCATCCATTCTCTATCAATCATTCCCTGTCTAAAAATAAAAGGTTATTTTTATTGCTAGTATGGAAGCTGCTCTGTGTTTGAGAAATCAAGGTGACTTCTGCTGCTTCTGTTGTCATTACAAGTGCCTACAAGACAGCTTTTAAAGCATCAATAACTATGGAGTGATATCCACTAAAATGGCACCAATGTAGGTAACTAGAACACAGTAAAAAAAGTAATGCAGCTTATTCTTTTCAATTACATACAAGCATTATTAGTCAATATTTACAAGATTATTTGCTATTCCAAAGATTCTGCACCTCAGTACACAAAAAGGGCTGCAAAACCAAAACACTTTCTTGTGTTTAAGACCAGAGGCAGGACTCAAGGTAAAAGAATCTGTTTCTGGTTTTGCCACAAATTTAACATGCAATGTTTGCAAAGCTCTTTGTAAAATACACTAGCAGGAAAATCTGAAACAGTGTTCCATGGGGAATTTGATTATTGCATTCACTAATTTCACAAGGTAATATAGTAAACAACAGCATATAATGTGCATATATAAGCCAGTATGTAACAGAGTGTATCTGTCTGTTGATAGCATAAGGTGTTCTAAAACACAGTAAATTCAGGCACATTTTTAGTTTTTACTACTCCAAAATTAAACAGAATAAATTCTCACATTTAGCTCTTTAATCTCTAGACTGATCTGCAAATTTATATTACAAACATTTTTAAACAAATTAAGGGCATTATAAGCAAAAGTTTATTTCTATTAAAAACTCCAATTCACATATTATCCAAATTATATAACAACAGCAATAAAAGCTTAAAAAACCCTGAAACATCAAATCAAGCCTTCACATCCTGTTGTATAAACATTCAGGGGAAGAGGTATTTGCCTGAAAATGTAAATGAAAAAGATATACTTTTTATGAGACAGTAATTTTAGGTAAAATGAACTTCTTACAAATACTTTTGCAACATACACACCTGTGCTGCATGTACAAACAGTAAAAGGTTTGGTTATAAGTGATAACCAAAACCAGAACACATGAGACTGGAATGCCAGAATGTATTAACAACTGCTAACTTCATGACATTTAATAGTATACAAATAAATATATAGCTATACTCATAATTAAGATTCTAAAAAAAAAATTGTATTTTTAGTGCACATTTCCTCCACTGTTACCATGATGCAGCAATGTCATGAAATAAAAAAATAAAAAAATTAATCCATTCTTAAATAAAAAATGTTAAAAAAAACAGATATTCACAAAAACCTATCAACTAAAGTCTCTTATCAGAATTAATACAAAGAACTGAAAAAAAAACACCCTTATGTAGTAGATGGAATCATGTTAAAGAACTGCAACTGAAATGCAGCCCTACACCTTAATAAATGTACACTGGACTTTCTTCCTTCAGAATAGGCTTTTCTAAATTCAATAGTAACAACTTCAGATTGCAGATAAACACGCATCCTACCTGGCCTGTTGCCACATAGTCCTTTAAGGGATGAATAGCAAGGCAAAGAATGTCATCATCATGACCTAGATAAAAGCGCTGTGTGTTCTGCTGCCGATTGTACACCACTCCCACTGCTGCAACATGGTATACAATTTCACCCGTCTGAGTGTAAAATAAATTGCTTCGACAGTCGTAACCTCTGTAACTAGAGAAAAAAGAGTTTGTTCTTCAAGGACATAACAATATATACTGAAATTTTGAGATAAAATAATGCAAAAGGCATTTTGCACATGTGAAAATTAAACAAAAATTAACAATTGCTGTTTTGGTGCTTTATAAAAATATTTTCCTAAAGGAGCACCAATTTACCAATTTAATTTACTATTCAGACATCAGTACTACTAGCATTAGTTTGAAAGTGGCTGCTATTTAATAGTAACTCTCCACGACTAGTTCAGAAGAGAAAGTAACAGCAAGTTTTTTTTTCAGACATCATGGAGAATTTGGGCATGCAATGTGTAACCAAACAAAAAGGCCAAACTAGTACTTTGGACATTTTCTATCTCTGACTGTTCGAATAACAGGCAGCAAAAAGTTTCCATTAGAATGTAGACAACCCAGATTTCATAAAACTGAAAGTTTCTGGAAACTTGCTAATAGAAAATAAATACATAAATTTTCTACCAGATCAGTTTGTTTTGAAGGAAAATCCTGTATCCTTTCTGTACTGACACAGAAAGTGCATGAGTAGGCTAATTCCCTACTGAGATCTGCATGCATTATCACATTATATACATTTCTTTCTAGATGTGATTACCATTCAGTACCCCATAAGAAACAATGGTAGCATTTTCAAAAAGGTTAGGGTCCTGCTTTCAGAAATAATTTAAGAGGCTCAGAAACCTAAAATCATTAAACAATCAAGTTTTAAACTTGTGTTTTTAACAATGCAATCCTTGGCAGCCAACAGAGACAACATTTAAAAGCGTAACTTAAATCCATTCCTTCCTTCCTTCTGGTATGAACAGTATTCTGTATACTCCTGACACATCCTGTTCCTATGCTATTAATTCCCCAGCTAACCTCTTTCTGTTTCTTCTGTTCTTGCAGATCTTCACTAAACTTTTGAATTATTTTACAAAGATGCAGGCAAAATCTGGTTACATTTTTAAATATATAGTTACATTTACAAGAAAGCAATGACACTTGAATGTGTTTGAACTAGCTTTAAGTTATCTTTATTTAGGAATCATAAGGCTTTACCTAAGTATTTTTGAACCCAACTTCTAACTGAACTAACTGAAAAAAAGCCCTGACCACAGTAAGTCAGTCATAAGTCAGTCATTCTTGGCAAACTGAACTTTCAGCATTGGCAACTGCAAATTGACAGAAATCCCAAATGTCTGCTATACTTTTCATTATATGAATTGGTTTGCTTAATTGAAAGCATGTTTCACCAGAACAAACTGCATCATTTTAAAGAAGAAAACGAATGCCAGATCTTTTTGCAACACTGCAGGTCTCTACCACACAAGACAGAGATGCATTTGTATAAATACCAGTAAGTGTCATACACAAAATGAATTGGATAGCATTAAGACAATTACTGCATGAGACACATAAAAGGTTTAAATGACGCAGAAATTATGTAGTCCTTGTAGAAAATTTTTCATAAAATTATATACAGCTTTCTTTGTGTAAACAGTGCACGAGTACTAGACCAATACAAATACTAGATCTATGCATTACTGCAAAACATCACAGCAGGTGATTACTGGAAAATCTAGAGCAGGTTTGAACATCTTGTCTTTCTGTCAGCTCACCTACACTACTCTCAATGGTACTTAGCTCATATGTTATTGGAGAAAAATTGCTAAAATCACCTCACAAAGCAGATAGTCCAGGTCCATTCCTTCCCAGATTCAGAATGTTGCATTTCCCCTTTCTGAAGTTCATAAGATTTCTCCCTGCTAAGTTCTCTAGCGTGAACAGGTCCCTCTCAATGCAACACAGCCATCTGGCGTACCAAGCACTCCTCCCAGCTTCATACTGCCTCCGATACTGTCATGTCCAAAGCTGGATCTCATTAGATCACAAACAAGCAAGTTGCCATGGTTTAATGAACTTCTTAAACCAGCAAAAGTGTGATAGCACAGAAATAACAGCTTTTAAATACATCTCACTCCAGCCCACTATTTACATTGGTACTTGCACTCAGGCTCTCAACATCAGGTTTGGTGCCAGTCCAGCAACTTTTCAAGTGTCTCCTGAGTCAATGTCCCATGAAGGTCTCTAGAAAATTTCTCTTTCCATTAGGTCTGATACTCAGCTATATGTTTGCTTCCTGCCCTTCTCAAAAGTGACTAACAATTTAGAGTCACAATACAAATGCAAACTCTTCAATCACACTTCGCTCTTCCTCCACTCACATCCTTCTCTAACAACTTTCCCTAGCAGCAGCATGACTGGATGTTTTGAAGCTGATTTCTGCCTGACTCAAAGTGCTGCCTGCTTGCCCTGCCTGGCTAACCCTCTGATGTCCAGCCACTAGTTTCTAAAGAGATATAATACAGAATGACATACAGTAGCTGTGAAGAAAGAAAACAAATACAGCCTATCACAGTATGCAACATCAGCAGTTAAAGCACATGACGGCATTCAGTGAGGGGGATGCACAGTGCCAAAGAAGATATTTGGGCCTGTTGCTGCTTAGGCACCATTTTCCTGTGCTTTATTCTGGACTGTGCTCTGTTAAAAAACCTGGATTCCCTTTGCAAATGCAGAGTAATTTTTTTTTTTTTTTAAAGCAGCTGAATATACACCCTGAATGAGAGTATCTTAAAAAACAGCCACCAAAAATGCATGGTGAAAGAAATAATGCTTTAAAAATACTGGATATTGAGCAACTTCATACAAGCTTAGAAGTCTCCTATAAAAGTAAAAAGCATTAGGACAGAAAAAGGGTCTCAGATCCTTCTATCTGTAACTCAAAAATTCAGACTTTTCCCAGCCCTTGTTCTAACAGTTGCCTATATACCCTAAGCTAAGCATAGTGGAACTGAGTACATTAATGCCATATGCCACTGTCCTACTCAAAACCTCTAAAATCTATCAAGGAAGCAGGAAAATACTTATTACTACTCATGGCTATAAATTTTATGATAAGAAGTTGAGATTTTTTTCACTTCTTCCATTATTAAAAAAGGTGTACAATCAGCTATTTACAATTAAAATAAAACATTATGTTGCCAAAATACCAAGCAGTGCAAACAGACATTTTGTAACCCAGTTAAACGTATCTGCTCCTTCCCATATGCCAGTTTACTGACCCTTAACTACATAAGTACTTTTCACCAGAATGAGTTGATGAGCTATCTAGACCGAGCAGAGATATAATTTTTCAGTGGAGAAGATCATTCCCTGAGTTCCAAAATACTTACAACCCCATTATTATGAAACCAATATAGAACTAAGTTTATTAGGTAATCTCACAAAAAAAACAAAGAGAAACAATTTCTTGCATGCAGAAAACAAACCACAGAAGTAATTTACAAGGCAACTTGATTAGCAGCTAAAGACTAAATAATAAAGTCAGCTCCGCATCAGTTACTGGATAACATATAACAAGGCACAATAAAGATAATACTGCATTCTGTTGACGACAACACTGCAGTAGTTGTTTCCAAGTGGTCTTTCAGCAAAAGGTAATCAAACCATCAATTCAGCTCCAGTTCAAGTTAATAGGACAGTAACTTTCAGACAACTAGCCTCCTAATGCTAGTAGGGAAAAAAAATTTGCTATCACCTAAGTCATGTAGAGGAGGGACTGGATTCAGTTTGAGATTAAGACATGTAAATGCAGGTGTTTGCATGTGCATTAGATACATTAACACCTATATTTTAATCAACAGTGTTATAGTTAATATAGTCAATGGAACCTGCAGGGCTACTCAGCTGACCAAACAGTCAGCATTTAACTACTTGGGCCAAATCACTCATTATGCTTTGCTGACTACTGACTGTATCTCCATAGACTGCAAAAGAAGTTTAGATATACACATAAAACCACTGGCTTTCAGACACAGAATTGTAGGTTCTTCAAACTGAAGCTGGATCCTACCCACAGTTGCAAATTACACATCTAAAGCCATCTAAGGGGCAACTTCACAAGTACTGTCCACTCTGGGTAAATATTCCATGTCCAGAGTTTGTCTGATTCTGTAAGGGTTTCAAAATTTGTATGTTACTCTTCAAAGCATATGTAGAAAAATTCCAAATGGAGTGCAATCTTGCCTCAAAAATCTCCAGAAGAACCAAATGTCAAAATAAACACAGTTGAGGTCACAGCCTTTAGCACAAAGGCAGATTATTTTCTTTTAAAATATTTTTGCATGACAATAGTGTTTTCTCAACAGGGCCCACTCATAGCTTGCTCCCTTCAGATGCTATTTGTATTTATTTTAACCCTCTAGTAGAAATCTATGCAAGATGTTGCAAAGACTCCCATTTAAGGTCATGAGAAATCCCACGTCACCTTGAGAAAATAACCAAATTTCATCTCTACTTGGTAAAGTCAATTCAATGAATATCCTGAAACTCAAACTAGATTTTGTTTAAAATCTTTGAATAATTAAAAATCATTCTTGTGAGATCAGCAGCATAGCTTCATAGCTTTGAGAGAATACAGGACTACTATTCTTATTATATACTCCCATGTATATAATATTATAAAATTTGAATCCTTATTCCCTGCCAACAGAATAAAACTTTCATAAGCATTGAGTCTGAGAAAAGGGTTCCTCTGAATATCTCTCAAAAGTAGTATCCTTTTTATGTTTCTGAACCACCACTATTATCGAAGACATGGCAGAAAGAAAATATAGGAATAGTCAAAAAGAGTCCAAACGAGTACACCACTTTAATAACCTTTCTGATGATGAGTGCATCAGACCTCTTACAGAAAGATGCACTTAAAAATTAAACTGTCCATAGAAATTGCTGTCTCATCTGTATTAGTCGGTGGCTGGCTCACATACTCAGAATTATTATTTTTATCCCTTTCCAGAATGGGAAGTAAGCAGAAGTTTAAAAGATTTCTTACAGGATATGAAGAGATTTTTAAAAGTTCATCTTTCAAGGCAGTCGATAAATTCAAAACATAACCAACATGCCCAAAATCAAAGAAAGGAAAAAGAGCTTCCTATTCCCCTAGTTCAAAAAAGCACCACTTTTCACACTTTCAAGGAACATCCAAGACATTTCCATTGCAGCTAAAGAAAGATGAAGCAAAGCAGACTTCCTGAGTCAGAGAATATGCCTATTACTCACTTGGATGTGGGTCACTTTAAAGTTAACAGCCTGGACATTGAGAAAAATCTGTTGTTCAGCATGGATTCTTCATTAGTTTCCTTGATGCTCATTGGGTAACCAGACAGAACTCAACTGGACATTCTACTTCTGGTCATTCCTGGATATTCTGGTCAAGCTTCACTTCTGTTGTGAAGGAAATAACAATAATCCCAAAGATCCAGGGCCCTTGCTTCTGCTACATCCTCTTCAGGATCATTTGGTTCAATTCCTAGACCAAATCTTAAAGACTATATAGAGCTACCCATCTTAATGCATTTTCTATACCAATATAAAAATCTTCAACTGAGAATTCTGGAGCACCAAAATAGAAACAGAAAACCCCAACTCTGTAATAAGCTTCCCAGTTGTCATTACTTCCAATGCTATTCCTCAGACTCCATGTCTTTTACAGCCAAATTGCTGAGTTGAAAAATTAACTATACTAAGCCAATTAATTTATTAAGCATTTCATATGGAGCCCTTCTAAAATTGCTTAAGTATCATCATAGTACCAGTAACATATTTGTGCATTTACTTATCTCTAAAAAGAAGTTGTATTCCTGCAAAGAGGTATCTTTTTGAGAGGAAAACAGTATTAGCCAATTTCCAGTGCCTTAATTTAATCAAGGCTTTTGAATGTGTTTTGTATCAAGAAAATTTATATTTTGTTATTTCATTATTCTAATTTAAGCAATATCTACTACCATTTTGCTTTAAGACATCACATCTTTCTTCTGATGAAAAAGTCTTCGCTAATGAAGAGTTATGGGAAACTACCAATCCTAAAGATGAAATCATAGAACTTAAAGGATGCATCTGAAAGTCATTTTGGTACTTAAATCAGCACCAAAAAGAGAATAAAACTGAATTTTAACACACTTGCAGGACCTGGTAAGAATCAAATTTAATTACTAAACTACCATAGAAAGATGTAAATTGTTCCAGATTAGGTACAAACAGGTTTTGGTTGGTTGTTTTGTTTGTTTTTTGGTTTTGTTTTTTGTTTTTTTTTTTAATAAAATAGCGATAGAAACAACACTTAGTACAGAACCCAGCCACCTTCAACTACACCAAGCTTTCAAAAATACTACACCAAAGATAACTACTACTTTCTAAATACTGAAAAGTATGTGATAGCCAAATATTATAGTCACCTCTACTCAAATAATAAGTATCAGCTAAAGTTTCAGCACAAATTCAATTCAGAATTCACACTTAGAATTAGTCTACTTTGGCATCAAAGGATTCTATTTAATTATTGTAAATTTATTTTTACATAAATCACAATGCAACTGACCTAAAAGTCTTTCATCAGATTCTTAAATGACGATCACCAACCTACAAAACACAGTCTGCTTATGTATTTTAAAGAATCCTAGTTTTCATACCCATGAACAAAATGTAATCTTATACTGTTCCCCGGAGGTCGCTCTCGTCTCTTAGAAGCTGCACTTTTTCTTTTTTCTTTGCATTGCTCTTTAAGTTGAGGTAGATCTTCTTTGTAAACCTTTAAGAAAGAGCACACAATAAATTAAAAGATTAACGAGAAACATACTTCTGAGAATTCAGCCACAGTAATCACCTATATAAATGAAATACTGACATAATTGTAAAAAAATCTCCAATAACTGTAGCTGGTTATTGCATAGTGTAACTTATTTTAAAATTACAACCAAAACTTTATCAGAACATGCTAGGAATACATGTACTTTTTATTTTTCATCTATTATGTCTTCATTTTTTAAATACATCAGATAATAACAATTCTAAAAGTTTTGATCAGTTCCTGCTCAGACTTCAGTCTCTCCAGTTTTCAGACTTCAACAGGTCTTCATAAAAGACCAATTTAAGCCCTGGGAGGCATTCCAGCTACCATCAAAACCAGAATGTTTACCTGTCGACGATAGGTGATCTGAGTCTCTTGTTCAATTTCAGAGTCCAGCTCTGGAACATCAGACTGATCTGAATCTGAGTCATCACTGCTAGAATCAACCAAACTCTCTGCCACCAAGAAAACAGAAATAGAAAATGAAGCAACCTAAATTACAAACAAAAAAATGTTTAAAGTAACTGCTTAATGTTTCTGATTTGATATTTAATGCCTACATTAACTATACGTAAATTACTAATAATTAACAGGCTGAAAGAATCAGTTCTGCTGAAATTAGAGAAATTCAGTAGAAATAAGACAACTTTTAAGTATGACAATTTTGGAGAATTTGGGAGTGACTTAGTTTCATTCATTACAATTATTTCACTGACATTAATGTGGGGAGGAAAGGAAGAAATAAGAGAATGAACTAATGAGTATAAAGCAGAAAATAAAACTTTCAGAAAGGTAACAAGAGAAGTAAAGGACTCCAAAGAGAAATTTATGGTTAAGTGAGCCACTGATGTAAGCAGCAGTTTTTCAGGTGCATTACAGGGAAAAAAGGAAAAAAAATAAAAAAATAAAAAAAAAATGGGGAAAGGAAGTGGTAAAATTTTTCATGACTATGGAGAAAGAGTAGTCATTTAAATTTTCTGTTTTACACCTGAGGAAAGCCAGATAATGCTATAGCACAAAATTCCATTCCAACAAAAACTGAAAAAGTATGTCCTGGCTGATAAATTATATTTGGATCTTTTTTCAACCTTTAATTGAATGTTGCACATCTATTGATTAAGAAACCAGACATAAAGTCAGTCTAGAACACAAATTATTATAAAAGATCTCAAAAAGTCATTGCAAAGACAGAATCACCACTCAGTAAAAAATGTTTCTAGAAATAAGCAATAGAAAGTAAACTTTTTATCAGTGATCCAGAGAAACCCAATATAGCTACTGATAAAAGTAGCGGAGCACATTTAGAAAGGACTTTATCAGGGCAATTACCTATAGTGTGACAAAACAGATGTTTGCTGCACTTAGTGTAAGATAGGCAGAAGTAAGGTTATGTATCTATAGACAAGAAATCTAAACACTTTCTATATAGCTATTTTATATTAGAACTCATTACCTAATAAGAAATTTGAGTAACAGGAAATAGTTGAAAACCAATTCATAACATGCATCTCAGAGGCTTCATTAACGAGATGAAGAAAACTATAGCTTCTTTCTGCATTTGGTACTGACAAGGCCAGCACAGAAACAGCACTCATTTACCCAGTAGCTGGATCTGCACTGATACATCTTCATATTAAGCAAATCAATTACAATGCCTAAATTATCATCTAAATAGTTTAAAATTTTAATCAACTTTCTTTTTCCAGTAACACCTTGGCATCCAGCTGCTGTCAACTTAGTAAAGGATAATACATATAGAATCCATGAAGTTGTATCTATGATAAAAAGTTCTGCATTTTCCCTGTGCACAGGTAACATGGGTTATTGCTATTTTTCCCCTAGAATCTTGATAGATTGCACATACAGGGTACAAGCAAGCATTAGTCGATGTTTTGAGGTGGCTATTCTGAATATCTATTTCTATACTTCTACCAAAGAATTTTACTTCCATTTTAGTCTCCCCTCCTCCCCCTTTTTTTTTTTTTTTTTTCTTTTTTTAAGTAACAGACTTACCCTGGGGAGCTATATGAAGAGAATCCTTCAACTTCCGGTCAGGTACAAACTTCCACTGAAAGACAGAATGATCAGCCCCCCCAATGGAAACAACCCATTGGCGATCATGTGACCATCTGACATTTGTCACATGAGCAGAATGACCAAGATATTTTTTAAACTTTGCTCCTAGAACAAGAATGAAAATATCTGTCAACATATATGGAATAAATATTTCAGAAGACCCTTAAAGAAAACACATGAAGAAACCCTTATAAAAAGTGATAGTTTAATTAAAATATTCTGAGTGATAATTAAATTAAAAATAGCAGCAACTTTTTGCAATATTTCCAAATCTGGTGTCTTTAAGATAATTTTTAAATTTTAATTCCAGGATATAATAACTTTAACAAGCCAAACACAAAGAAAGAAATCATATGATAATGCTGTATGAAGTGTACTAAAGAAAGATTTTCTTATAACTTTTTTATATTAATCTTATTTTTTTTTACAAACCAGGATTTTGCCAATTACTGTTTCTATAGTGAAAACATGCAGTTATTTAAATATTAAATTACGTATATTTGGCTCTGTGAAAGCATCCTCACATGTGTGCTTGTAGCACTGGTTCCCACTTTTTGCACAGTTTGAGCACTATGCACTTCTAGCAAGTCATATCCTCACACCTTTAATAACAGTGGTAGTAATAGAACTACATTAAGCTAATGTTTTCAGGGACTGCTACATAAAGACAATACAATCACTGGATCAGTTACTAAAAAGAAGTTCCTAACAGTACTCCATTATGCAGATCTTTGTGCCTTTTCTTTGTTTTTATATTTCTAGTGAAAAAATAGGGGCTAAAAAGGGAATAAATTCCAACTCCTTTAAAATGACAGAAGACTTTGCAAAAACATATTTTTCAGTTACACCAGGTATCATTAAAAGCCTTATCATTTTAATTTTAAAACTAGAAAGATTAAAACAAAATGTTTTTTTAACATTACCTTTCACAATGAGAGTTGAAAAAACTCTTCATACCATTCATTAAAAAAAAAAAACACAAGCCCATTATTTTTTTTCCACCTCTGAGCTCATGCTACACCCTCTGAGAATAAATATTGGCCATTTATATATTTTTTTTAAAACAGTTTTCTAAAACCTTTTTCTTGAATAACCAACATTCTAAAATACATGTTTGTAATTGAACTTAAAGGTACTACCTTTTCTTAGACACGGGTATCGAAAGAGCTTTACTATTCCGTAATCATCAGCTGTGACCATAACTTGCCCAATAAAATTTGCATCCACAGAATTAATATCATTTATATCTGAATATTTGGGCCAGATTCCATTAACTTCAAGGCCAGAAACACAGGTCCATGATGCCCACTGAACACCTTTTAATTCCTCCTTGTTTGTTACTTCTTTTCCATCTAAGAACAAAAAGAGCAATTTTTTAATATCCACTTATGTAATATTAAGGAGTGTAAAACTTATCATTCTTCAGAAAACAAATTCAAGTGAGACCGAATTAAAAACTGACTTCTAAAACTCTCCTGATACTCACTAGTACAGTATCAGTAGTAAGGCTTGTCAAGACAACAGACAATCATGAGTTTAGTAATTTACAGTTTTTATTTTTTCTTGGTAATCTGCTTGAGGTGTGTTATTTTTAAATGCTTATAAAAAAATGCATGTAGCCATTCTAAGAAAGCTTGGAAAAATTTTGTTGCTGAACTATTTTAGAAACCTGGATTGTTTGGAGCAAAAAGAACTCCTCTGGACAACATGAATTACTGAAAATACCCACTTCATGCTTAAATCCTTGTTACGTTCTTCAACATCAGATCTACCTGTAATAAGATTGTTCCAGTCCCACAAAGTCTCATGTAAGACTTTAAGTACTGTGTCAGAATAAAAGCTCATTTAGAATAAGTAAGTACTGTGTCCACAGAACTATAAGTAATGCACAGTGCAAACTGTAAATATTGTATAATGAATGAAGGGACTCTATAGTAAATGATGATGATAATAGATAAACACTACAAACACAATGAGTAGGAAAAATATAGAATGATATTATGTAAAGAATGTATACACAGAAAAAACAAGTCAAAACTTGTGACAAACACTGCCTTTGATATATTATAATCAGGACTTCAGAGGGAACTTTTCTCAATGAAAACTGTTTCAAGAGTACAGGACAGTTCAGCCAAGTTTTCAAGACAGTGCTTTCTTGAAAATACTTACAATAATGGGGTTGTCACAAACGGAGGCTGAAAATTACATTTCAGTATTATGTAATATACTAATTTTCTCTAATAGTCCCCTGCCATAAAAAAGACATATTTGAACTTAAATCATAAGTAAAATTGATTTTGATATTTTTATTCATTTTGAAGGTTTCATGATTGAATCTTATATGTATTCCACTTCAATATTTCTTTTGATTCCAGTGAGTAATTCCTGCATTCTGGCATCCTTATATCAGGTACTCTTATTTTCTCTAGTTACCTTAACTCATTATACTTCCAAATTAATATGCATTCTGATTCTGTTACAAATTTTTCACTGTAAAAGCTCTTTTAAAGTGAAATTCCTCAGTTCTACTGCAAGAATAGTTTTATAAAACCAGATCACTCTTCCAAGACAAAACACACTGACTTTTCCAAACATTTTAAAACATACAGTACAGATCAAAATCCATTCAATATCCAATCTCAGTAAGTACAAAGCTATTAAGCTAATGCAAAACTTAATTTGAATGCAGTGGTTTGTTTGGGTTTGGGGGTGGGGGGAGGGTTGGGTTTTATAGTGTTTTTGTTTGTTGATTTTTTGTTTTCTTTTTTTGATGTTGTTTGTTTGTTTTTCTAAAAAAGTGGGAACAAACCAGAAATAAATTTTAAGCCAGCATCTCTACCATGAAAACATACATTATAAAGAGTAGACACATAAGATAAAAATATTTAAGTAGCTTTGTCAGAAAATACTGTATTTATTCAAACATAGCAGATAATTATAAGAACTTAGGAAAAAAAATAATTTTGTAACCCAATGCTTTGCACCAGAATCTATACGTAGCTGTTCTTACCAAATTACTATAAGTTCTTTCTGTAACAAGTAACAGATATCATAAAGGCAACTCAGAATCTTACTTGGCATTCTGTAAAAAAGTCTTTTTCCATTGCCATCATTAGTCTGTAAGTATTTACTGTCTGAAGACCAATCCATATGGGTGATGAAACTTAAAGATCCAATACATTCCCCAACTTTCTTGTATCGTTGAACAACACCATATATATCCACAGAGCTGTCATTGGAACCAACAGCTAGAAAATTCCCATCTGGTGAATATTTCAGTTCATGAATAGCTTCTTTCCTGTCTTTGATATGAACAACCTCAGTCATATCTCTGTAGTATGAAAGAAAGCATATCATAAGTATAGAAGAGCCTTACCAAACTGCCATGTTCCCAGTTTTAAAAAATAGATAAAATCAGGAAGTGAACTTTACTATCATATAAGCAAACACAAAACTGCCATTTTTAGAATTGAGTAGGGTATCGTGGCCAAAAAAGAGGAGGGAACAGTGACACAGAAAGGTATAGCACTGGCTGAGGGAGAGTGAACAAAAGGAACTCTTCAAATTGGGTCCATAAAAAAATTAATCAAGTAGATTACCAGATCTTTATTCATTCAGGGAAGAAAACTTCACTGACATGAGACACAAATCTCATTTGCCCTTTAAAACTCTGGGATAGTAGGAACAAGGAAGTAATGTTTTTGTATGCATGATGTGCTGACAGCAGCATCCCAACACATAGAAACAATTCAGGGATTAATGGAAATTTATGTTTTAGTAATTCAAGATTAATAAAGCTAAAACCTAAACCAAAGCACTTCCTAGAACACTGTCATCCTTTGCAAATATACATTTATCCGTTTTCAAATGTGTTATAGGCAACATGAGCACATGTAGCACATATGTTTAAAAAATCTGAGCATCCCCAAGATCAGCAATTTAAAACAGCAATGTAAGTTACCTCATGTATGGCCACTACAGTGTAAACGTACAAATAGTTTATAAAAGCAACTAGACACTATGCTTGAAAGAGTTAATAACGTATCTAATTTTTGTAATGTACCTGACTCGAAGCACAGTGAAAGAACCATCCTTCATTCCAAGCGCCAGATGGATTCCATCAGTGCTAACAGCAGCACAACGAATGGGTTCCTCCATATTGCACCGGGCAATCAGAGCATGGTCTATTAAACTCCAAATTCTAAAATAAAGCAGTAAGTACAAATGTAATGAGTGGTTTGTAGCTGTGCTACAGACAGCATGAAGCCTGTGATTTCTGCAGAACACTGAACATGATAGTGCCCTATTTTAAAAGCATTTTTAATGTTTTCATAAGGAAAATATTAGACAAAAGCATGAATTTTGCATACAGCAAAGAAGTTTCTGTATTTAAAATATAGAGAAAATATCTAATAAGAAAATGCAGTGCAGATTAATTTTGTTTAGCTTTCTGAATATAAAAATATCATCTGATAATATATACCAGGAACAGCCACTCTGAAAATTCCACTATTTTGCTAATCCTTTTAGCCAAGAAAAATTACAGACTTTGGTCAGTAAACATACTCTTTCCTATTAACAAGTCATTATTAATAAACTAATTATAACTAGATAATACTGTAACATGCAAGTTTTTACTACAAGACACATTAGAACAGCTATCACTTATAAGATATATCTAGAATTCTAGAGCGTTAATCACGTTATACTAAAGATACTTCACAAAAATGCCAATTTTTCATTGTAACCTGTAACTCCTTAAGAGGAAATACAGCATACTTGTGTATGAGAGCTTAATATTAGCCTAAATTAAATTTGTTCAGGTTTTGTACACTTCATTTTTTGTGAAAGATAAATTTTGACTATATTTTATTACTGGATATTAAGTTACACTAATTTCATGTGTAACTTAACTGGATGAATGCCACATTTTAAAATATTTATGTTTTTATCAGTTTATCTACAAAATGAGCTGTTTGTATAAAACTGTACACAGTAAAACAAACAAACAATATTTAACCTGACTGATCGATCATCACTTCCAGTCATTGCTAGAGGTTTTGTAGGATGGACAGCCAAAGCCCAGAGCTCTCCTTCACAGTGCCCCTGCATTATCAGGAAAGGCTTATTACGCTCATGCACCACAATTTCAAAAATTTCACTGTCTTGTGTCCCAACAAGTATATGGTCTCCTCTCCAGCAAACACTTCTTACAGACAGACCTGTAGAAGAGATTGTTACTAAAAGATACATCCTAGAATTTGTGAAATAAAGGTGATGTAGCACATGACAAAGCATAATAGCAAGTAAATGTCAAGAAGTACCTATATACCTTTGCTTATTCTTCCATTTCCTCCTTTTATGAATTCCACATAACACATACTGTCCTTGTAACATTAACTTTAAGCTTAGTATTGCAAAAAAATCTAAAATAAAATGTGACCCTTATTTTAATAAAGGACATGTAGCCACTTAATGTATGACAAGATCTCTGAAGAGAAAGGTAATACTGACATTTGTATCTGGAATTATAGATTTCATGTCTTTAAATTTCAACAAAGGTGGTAGACAATATAAATTGCAACTTCTGATCAAACCACTGACCTTAGTACTTGCTAGATGAACCTATGCTACGTAAGTGACAAAAGCATCAGAGGAACATGCATTGTATGTAAGACAAAGAGCCCAGTTCTCCCCAGTTCTCTCACTAAATAGAAAATAAAACTAAATCAAAACAAAACAACATATAAAGAGATGAAAAGGGTTTATGATGGAATTCCAATGTGCATTTTTAGCAACTAACTCAGTTTACAGGCTTACAGTGAAAGCAAGCACTCAAAGGATGTACTTGTCTATAGCTAAGGTCCAGAACAATAAAATGGAAGTTAGGACTGCTGTAACTGCAAATCCAGACTTGGGTGCCCAATTTTAGGAATAAGCACCTTTTAAAACAGGCTCTGTTTGTTACACTTTGATAGTGCAACTTAATTTTGCCAGTTTCAGGTGCAGATTACCAGATGGTAGCAATGTCTAACTTGATTCACTTTGCCTTAATTTATGGGGAGAATAGCCCAAGACTGATATTTGAAAAACTACTCTGTACTAATATGAGACACAGTTTCATCTATCAGTTGAAAAGAATATTGCACTAACATGAGATGACATATTTCTGAAAAATACTTTTATCTATGTAGAGAAAAGAGCCATCTCATGTTATTAAATTTACATTGAAGAAAAATTTGCAACGCAGAAACAATGAATGGGTGGGTTAGTAGACCCATCTGGTGCATTTTCACTGATGTTTTAATTCTGACAAAGCCTACTTAGCATGCTTTATGTTACAAGATGGCCTTCAAATGCACAAATAAGACTCCCTCCATGCAAAACAGAACTGAAAGATGTGCTTCAAGAATGCACTCAGAACACTCCAACTGCAATAAAGTGTCCAGATCACTGAATCCAACTAGAGCTAACATCCCTCAAACACTCCTCAAACAGTATATATATTGCACTGCTTTAATCCTCCACATCAATTGTTCTGTCTTACAGATTTGTTCCTATTGTGCTCCACTGGTGAATATAACCACCTCACAATTCAGCTCTATGATCTAGATATTATATGGCTATATTGTCTACAATCATAAAAAAAAAAAAAAAAAAAAAAAAAACCACACCAAAAAAAACACAAACAACAAAAAGTAAGAAAAAAACTAGAATCTTTGATGAACGATGATTAAGACATCTGTCTTACTAATTTGGAACTTATTGTGGAGAGAGATATTTTGAGAAACAATTCAACTACTTAGAGATATATCAAGAGTCAACTAATTGCTCTGCAAGACATTCACAGGGATAGAGAACTTGAGTTTATGTTCACAAACCAAAGTACGAAGAGGTGAGGTAGAGCAGAAGCAGAAAATTCAATTAAGAGAAAAAGTAGAAGGACAGGTCATAAAGGCAATCATCACAAAAATACAGTAAGAAAAAAAGACTGAAGTGAAAAGATTGAGGAAACTGGATTTATTAATGATAGCATTTTTTAAAAGCTATTAGCTCTGCCAAAACCATTTGAGAAGTTAAAAGATGAGGACAGAATTCACATAAGTGATCAAGAACCAAGAGTTTATGGTGAGAGCCTGTTCCACCAAAGGGAAAGGAGATAATCTGGAGCGGAGAACAACATTGAAAGAATAAAATGGGGAATAAAACGCACATTTCAACAGTGCTCAAAAAAAGCAGCTGAGTAAATTATAAATCAAAACAAAGCCACTGTACCAAAGGGCATTTAAAAAGAAACATTCTATCTTGTTGCAGCCCTTTACTATCTTGGTTGGAATGCCAAGTCAATTACAGAATATGGAGATTCAACTTGCAGTCAAGTGTTCATTGACCCTGAATATCTGATTGCCATCAGACACTGGACCACACTGGCAAATTCTTTGCAAGATATTAGAAAATAATGAAGTGACTGTGGGCAAAGAAAACCAAATGCCAACAAAAGCAATGCTGTAAATGACATTAGTGCTTCAGTATACTTTTGTGTTCTGTTCTTGAATCACTACACCAACAATATCTAGAACACTAACAAAACATGCTATAGACTGATGGATTTAAAATTTTAGCATGACAAACTGTAATTAAAGGTATAGGTATATGCAAACAGCATTCTGAGTTCTATGAAACTGTAAGTAACTTCTAAATAGTTTCAGTGAAAATTTAGATAACTATCAAGTGCAATTTTTGTACTCCAGTGTTTTACACTGTAGATCTGTCTCTTTTAAGTTCTCTTAAGGTTTTACTGTTCCTTGTTAAAAACTGCTGTACCAAAGAAAAGATGTGCATTTTATTGATTTAAACAAAAAAAATAAATCTGTGTCTACAACTCCACAGTATGTTTTGCAGTAACTCTGAAGGGCTACGTGATTTGCACACAAGTGGCATAATCAAATTTCTAGCAAATAGTTCACAGTAACATACATGAAACAACCTTTTGTTTGTTTGGGGTTTTTTAATTTTTTTTTTTGTTCAAAACACTGGTAAATTTCCTACCTTACTAGTATACCAAAAATTTCAAATTTCTTTTTACCTTTATATCCTTGGTCTGTTTCCCTGAGATCAATCACAGTAATTGGTTTAAAATTTAAGTCCCACAAGCGAACACAGCCATCCCTGCCACCAGTGGCAAACCCCTCTTCACATGCATTCATGCTGAAGATTCCTGCCTAAAGAGAGAAGTTATTTTTAACAGTATACACAGATTAGATACATCAATACAGAAAACAGAATTCTTACTCATGCTGGTATTGTCTCCCTGTCTTCCTACCTGTTACGTTGCTGACAATAGCATAAACATATGAAACTAATACAAGCTTTAAATATGAGTCAAATGAATATAGAAACAAAATCAAATATGAGCAGAATTCACACTCAATGATAAACAATAAGATATGAGAATTTTTTGCAATACTGCTTTTATCATGAGGTTGATTGTAGTGATATTGCTTCTTATCCCTAGAAAGAGGTTACTTTCATATACTCTTGCCTTCGGGTCTGGTCCACCTCTCACAAATACCAGAAGAATGATTTCCACTGATCTCCATTAGGCTTGTTTCAGGGCCTTTGTTGCTATTACTCAGCTTCTATGCAACCAGGCAGAAAATGCTAGGCATATTTTCTATTTTAAGCTAAGGAGGATGGATATAACATTTAAGTTTAGAAGCAAAATAGAGAGGAACACAGTGATCACTTTATGCCATTTAAAACTACATAATATAAGCTCTTATTTTAAAGGTAGACATCAGGAAACCAAACCTAACACATTTTCTTTAACTCACTTGATACATGCTTTTTCAGGATAAAGACAAGGCAAGGATGATAGATCCATTATTAAAACAAAGATGCTTTATCTACGTAACCACTAGATTTGATGTGTACATGATACCTCATCTAAAGAGCACACACCCTTTGTTTGGACTCACTAGTCTTATTTCCAGAAGTAGCTCACACATTTCAGTAAGCAAAGATGATGAAAAGGCAACTTTAGGTAATAAGCCTATTAGAAGCAGAAAAGAAAAAAAAAGTTCTGTATTTGTTGAAAATATTTAATATTCAGCTATGACAAAATAAAACAGAGCATTAAAACCATGGAAGAAAAAACTTGCCTCCGTACTCCTGTCTAAAAGAAGGTGGAACAGCCAATAACATGCATATATCTTCTATAATATTGTTCTGAAATTTCTGTTTCATAAAGTAAATATAAAGTTCCAATAGCCTGGTTGGAGTAATTAAGTACATTAACCCCCAAAGTGAATGCAATCTGAAAATGAGAGATTAGCTTTTGGGGGCAAATAAAGCTGTATGCTCACAGAACAAACTAGCATCCAGTGTTGCGAGTTGTCAGAATTCCCAGGAACTCATGACTTTCTCTCCAATCAACCTATTTTTTCTACTGGAATTATAACTCAGGAAAATATCATCATGGACTGATCACAATCAAGTATGGACTGTGTTTGCTTCCCTAGCATTCAGTACCAAGTACATTTTTCAAGTTGAGGAAAAAAAAAAAAAAATCTAATTTTTTCATAAAAAATATCCATATTATTACTAGAATGTCAAACTGCAATCAAAACTGAAAGATTAGGGGGACAACTCAGATTTTTTGATGTGTCATGCCCATTCTCAGGACACGGACTTTTAAGACAAGCCATATTTTGAGTAGCATGTGCCTAAACAGAAACATAGTGGAATTTTTAAGTCATAAGCAGATTAGAAGGCTAACTTTCATTGTCTCCAACATCCTGAAAATCCTCTGTTTCTTCAGGAGCCTGGAGATCTTTTGAAAATACAACCCAAAATGTATTTGTGTGTCTGTGTGTGTTTGTTTTACTGCATTAACCTTTTAGTGCGGCTGAGCAAATAAAGTCTAGATGAATTTTGGTTCACTTTGTACCATATACTGAATTCTGCCCCAGTTCTGGCATATTTAAATCTTCAACAGCTCTTTTTGGAATGCAACCTTGATAACAGAATTATTCTCTTTCCTCTAATTAATTCCTTCCAAAATCCATGATTTAATTAGTCACTATTAAAAAAAGAATCAGACATTTGGCAATGTGGGAAGCTGGCTGAATGTTCTGAAGATAAGATCAAGTGGATCCAGGATTAATCTGTTTTCCATTTCACAGAATATCCTTATCTTGAAAAGGACATGCTGGTTGTCAAGGAGATTTGGCAGATGTTGTGCTTGCTCAATCTCTTGAAATGCAACAGGACATTCTCATCTCAGACTATGTGCCACTGGAATAGAGAATTAGATGAAAACTAGAAAAAAGGTCCCTTACTAATGGAGACACAAGGACATAATGGAAGAAGCTGAGCTTAGCTACTCTTAATTTAATTGACAGGCTGACATTTAATGGGGAAAAGACAGATACTTTGCTCTCATAGTTTAGCCAGCCATTATTCTTCCAGTAAATGTATCCTTTTGGAAACTGCAGTGATTGCTAATGCAAATTGATTTCGGAGTCTTGATGCTCCTCTTAATCCTTCAGCCTGAAACTGTCATAAAGATTATTTGATTTTTAATGGTCAATAGCCTCCTAGCAATAATGAGAGGCAAACAATTACACTGACTTTGATCCAACTGAATAACACTAGCAACAAAGACTGACTGAGTTCAAAATAAAAAGTATAGATCAAAGTCTTCAATCCTAAAAGTTACAAAGTTTGACATATGAAATGCATTCTTCTGTTATAAATTCTTCATTACATTTCCTAATGAACAGGAAAATTTTGGAAGTAACATCTCAAATTGATGAGCAATTTTCTCAGAAATGATAGTTGAAAGCTGGGCAAGTACAAAAACAACGTGACAAAGATGGTCTCTACTCCATGAATATACTACCATTGCCAAGAAGCTTCTAATAGTGAAGTCATCTCAGGTTTTCCATTGCTGCTGGACCTATCTTGCCTCAAAAACTTGATGGACAAAAATCAAATATTAATTTATCTAAATGCAGTCATTTCTATAAAATCCACTACACTTACTCTGACTATGCAATTCCTAAAACACATGACTGCAGTTAGCTATAATTAGGACAAAGCCTGAAAGATCATATGGAAACTTCAGCAACTGACTACTACTGAGCAGCATGGAGAATGGAAACATATCAGTTCAGTAAGAAGTCCTGTGCCTCCTTCTTACTCCTAGATTCAATCAGGACATAGATGCAAACAGGTAAAGCAACATATGTTGAGCACTTACTCAAAAATATTATGTCTCCCAATATATACTTGCATAGCAAGGAAATGGATTGCAAACATTTAAGGATGGCATCAGTGAGCTTACAATGGAGAGCCACTACTGTAAAATATAAACTTCATGTCTAACAAATCACCAATAAAACAGTTAAAAACATGGCATATTATTTAAAATGAGCTTATTATTTAAACATTGAAAACAGCTGCCTATACGCCTCTCACTGGCTGGAGTACGGGGACAGTTTCAGGTCTATGACTAGTCTTAGCAGTAGAAAACTACTGCACAACTTCATGCATTGGTACATGACACCAGCTTAAAACCATTCATTTAAGTTCATTATATTGTTTCCATCTATATTTAATTACTATTCAGGCAAGTGACATAGGCGTGCAATAGTTTTAACAGAATGCCTGTTATTTAACCTCGAGCCTGTTATTTAACCTCAGTTTCTGACATCAATCCACACAACTTTAACGTGTACCCCTGAAAGACTATCTCAAAATAAATTATTCAGCTGCTGAGAAGGCATCTTATGTATATTCACTATTCAAGGCAAAGGCACAGAAGAACCTTTAAAGAGTACAGTGTTGTAAAATAAGCATAACACTATTGTTTTAATACCCAAGTAATATCTTGTACATACATCTTAATAGTCACAGACTACCTCAAATTTAGAACATGTAAGATGATAAATAAATAGAAGACTCTACATTCCACAATTTGCACTGGCACAAAAGCGAGACATCTAATAAAAGATTTATTTTCTTTTTTATTTAGTCAAGGTCTATATTAAATCTTCAGAATCAGATAAACTGCCTACAATCTCTTTAAGCACTACTAGTGCCAGTGAACTTAGATATGCTTTCATGCTGGTGTTTTCTTTCTTCTTTTTAAAACTTTTGTTTCATCATTATTATTTAGAAGCGATCAGCAAAACTAGAATTTGAGTTTCCTGTTTCTATCCAGTGTTCCCTGCACATAAATTCTGTGCCTTAACTCTTTCAACTCCTAATCGTTTCCATCTTTACCTACTTTTCATTCCTACTTCTACATTAAGTGAACTCTCCACTCCTCTTCCAACTAATTCTCCACTTACTACAACCTATTTGCTTTCAACTTTTTGTTTCTACTTAAACTTAGATAGAAATCTGCCAGAAACTTTTCTTTCCTCCATCTACAGTGCTTAATATTGCTGTGACAGAAGACATAATGTGTCTTAGCTGTGAATTCTTATTTTGCTTGCTAGTGTTAAAGTTGCTGTCTCTTTCCTGAGTTGCTTACACTGGAACAGCTTGGTTTATTTTTCACATTGAATTACTCTTAAAATTAAAAATGTCTTTTCAGCAAGGTTAACTATAACAAAGAGAGGCAATCTTTGAAAAGAACCTGTTTTCTGTACCAATGCAGACCACTACCACTGAATAGACCATATCCTCACATGACTAACACACTTTTGAAAATGTTTTCCTGCATCTCAGATGCCTACTGTTTATGCTGCAAGAAACTAATACATGGTACTTTATGCAAATACCAGACATGCTTTCCTTTAATGAATTAGAAGCTTAACACAAGCCCACTGAGGAGTAATGACTAAGGATGATAAACAGGTAAGCAGGAATAACACCAGCGTACTGAAAAAAATTTCTACCAATTCCCTACTATTTTCACACTGCTTTTAACAACATGCACATAAAAAAAGTAATCATCGACCCTTGTATTTTCTTTTAAAAGAATGAACAAGAGCATGATTCATAAAATTATGTGCAAAATCACTATTAAATATTGTAATAATAGTTTGGTATGGCTGAAGAGACATTCTTATTCCAAGCTGCCACATTTTGTCCTTACAACAGTCTGACAATATTATGCTTTAAGGTAATACTTAATTGAAAAGCAAGGTTTCATTCTGTTGGGAAGTGAGCTTCCAAAAGAGATTTTATTGGTTTGTTTCTTTTTTTTTTTCCCCTGAAACTGGTGAAATTTGTAGTGACACTAATCTCTTATGAAAATGAATTCCAGAGCCATGACCTACTGCCCCTACTTAATTTTCAGTACTGCAAAGCACAATTCCATTGAGTCTAAAGGACAGAGCCAAAAATAGAAGGCTAGATGGGACATACTCCAAGGTCACCTGAGCTCCATCCACTGATGTTACTGAAGATAAGGACCACAGTACTTCAAATTTGACCTTGTGGTCAACAAAACTGACACAGCACATAAGTAATGAAGCAACAAGTACTCTCCAAATTTATCAGTTAGGTCCTTTTCGACCCTTTCAGTGTAAAATGACAGCATTCTTCTGCAATAAACTGCTGCAACTCCAAATAATCCAAGCACAGAGAAGTGAATATACAGGACAGATGTCTCCTACAGCACCAAATAGAATGTGACGCTCTTTTCCTGATCAGTTTTGGATATGAGACAAAGTGCACTCTCTCCTCTGGGAATCCAGTTCTGTATATGCAATATAAGCATTTTAAAAGTTTCAGAGTAGATGTCCACATCACCTTAGGAAAATAAAGATCAGAACAGAACACTATTGAATACTAAGTATGAACACTAAAACCAGATTTGGTAGACTGTAACAATCATGGAATATTTGAAGGTTAAAATATCCCTTTATACTTTTTGGCTTAAAATTTGTGCCTTCTTGAATACATTTAATATTTCTATAAGATGTATAAAGGAGGGTATGTATGTGTGTGGCTATACATTTTATATACATACACTTATATGGATATAAAGAAAGCTCAAATGTAAAATAGTCTCACACCTTTTTTTTATAACTTTATTTTTGTTCCTAATAAAATACACTGTCATTATACCACTGTCTGAATCAAGTCACTTTTAAATTATTAGTTAAATCAACAAGCTGCCACTGTCCTGAATGTACATTTCCAAATCATCAATAAACCAGGAGCCTCCTTAGAACTGACTGTAACCTCTCCCACACATATATCTTCCATAACTTTTTGTCCCCTCCATTCTACCTGATCAAATTATAGAGTAATTTTAACATTTTAGTTACATATATCCAGTCATGGAAATTATTCTTATAAGAAAGAATACTTAACTGTTATTTTTACATAGATTTTTAAAGCTGCAATACAGGAAATTATGTGCTTGTATTTTCACACAATTTTAAATTGCTAATAAAGGAATTTTAAATATTATCTAGAAAGTACAATGCCTTTCAAAACAAAAAAACAAACAAACAAAAAAAAAAAGACATCAACCTTCAACCAGCATATAATAAATCTTCATAAGTTTATCTTAGCAGCTAAGTCCCCCATTAATGGTAATGGAAGATAGTATACAAACAGACACCTAAATGTATATCTCAATCTAGCATTCACTTTCTAACACAACAGCAATCTTGGGCAACAGAAAGGACGGAAAATATATCCAAATGAGACATACTCAGTCTCTATCACTGAAATAGTTCAGAAACATGGGCTCGGTGATCTTGCAATGCCTTTTCCAGCTTTCCAGAAATCTATTTAACATTTTAGACTAAAGAGATACACTTACAGCATGTGCTCCTTGTATTGTCCTTACAAGGTTGATTCCCTTCCATACATATATATCTCCATTCAGTGCACCAGAATATGTCACTTCATCCCTTGCACAGGCTAGGCACAATATAGTTTGGAGATCACCAGTTTTGCCAAAAACGCCACGTTTTGGTGTCAAGGAATTGCCACACAAGCTCCAGAACTGCAATGATTTAAGAAAAATATACATCAACAAAAATCTTTTGCCTGATCCAAATGCCTATAAATCTCTGGGATTCATATTTTCAGTTAATGCTTTCTCAAAGGAAACACCAGTTATTTTTAAAAAGCTGTCCTTATTAAGTCTTCATAGAGCCTTAAAAGTTACTCAAACTTTTGCTTATCTACATAGATGGCTTAAGTCATAAAGCCACCTTAAACATATTAACTTACTGCTGTCACAACATAATATCTCACCATTGGCATAACGGTCCTGTAAGATCTTGAAGTAGGAAAAAAGATTATTAATCAAGCCTATGGAATTCCGTAAATGACCTGCTAAATCCTACGCTAACTCAAAGGCATGTGCAATCTAGCCAGCACATGGAACACTTTCTACAATAAACCATAAACACATATTAATCTAAAAATTCATTCTACGAAAAGTAAAACATTTTTCCCACTACATGAACCTACACATAGCAGCAGCACAGAATTTTCAAGCTGCCATCTACTGCTGTTATGTGGTAACAGAAGACAGTGAATGGGAGGATAGGAAACATATTTGATGGTAATCAAACACTGATAATCCTGCTGACAGAACTAAGCTGCTTCTGCACAGCAGTTGGTACACGGATCAAAGAAGAGTATTTCATAGCACACTCTGCTTGAAAAAGACATGAACTGTCTGAATTACGAATCCTGTAATTGGTAGACTGCTCAAAATGAATAAAGGTAGGAATAAGAGCAGGGAAAAGAAAACTATTAAAAGAAAGGACAAGCATTTCCATTTCTCTTTCCACTGTATTCCCATACTCTCACACTCTAAGTAAAGTTTTTTCACTTCATTCTACCTCTGAATTGCAATAATTAAGTAATTGTTCAAGAATCAGAAACTTGAGCTCCTGAACTCACCTTAAATGTGAGCATCCTGTCTTGTGCTACTTGGGGTTTCAAACACCATGTTTTAAGACAATCTAAATTTTAAATTATATTATGATCATTACGTTTCTATTACAATCATTACATACAGTGCTACTGACAACCATTTCATTCCTTCCACATTTCTTCTGTCAGAGCACGAACTCTGTTGAGCAGAGACACTCTGTTTTCTATTATATGTTTATCTTATCTAGTGTAGTCAGGTGTGATCCATGATCACAGTGAGTAAGAAGTAATATTACTCCTACAGAAGATTTTTTATAATTATATATTCATTTTAGGTTCTATTTTTATATGTTTTACAGGGTATAAACTACTACAGCTTAAATATTTTATGAATTAACATTTATTTCATTACCTTGATGTGTTTCACGCCACAGCTGACGAGCTTGTTTGGCTGGTACAAATCCCAAGAAATATCAAATATCTGCATACAAAAACCCCGAAAATGTCAGCAGAGATTGCCCTTCTAGCATGGCACAGTTAAAACAGTAAGAAGTTGTAGCAATTAACAGACAGTCTGAAATCCTTTAAATGGAACTATTGGAATGACATTGTATCACCTCATTCAATACTGAAACTGCAGCGACTATTAGCTCTGTTTAGTTTTTTTTTCCACTAATTACATCACATGATAAAACAACATTAAGGTTCATTTACAGAACAGAAAAATTTAAGCAATTACTTGCATCTTGACTTCCTATGTGGGGATTAGGGTCTAGGAAGTGCCTTATTTTGCACTTCCCCTACATGCATACAGTCTCAACAAACCACACAGAAATAAACAGTGAGTTATGCATTTTATGTTAGAAACAAATGTGCATATCTAAAATACCTTCACATATCTTAATACATATCCAATATTTATACAAATTCAATTTCTAAAACATAAAATGTTTTTTTCTTCAGACATAGCTCTGGTATGTCTACACAGACATAGTTTAACAAACTAAAATTACATTGACACCAAATTCTTTAGTTACACTTACTCTGTCGGTATGACCAGGAGCCATTGACAGTAATTTCCCTTTTCTCCAGTCCCATATACAAACTGTATTTTTTGAATCCAAACCAACTGAGACCAAGCGCTAAAAAAGTCCAAAATAAGTAAATTCAAAAATTCAGTATATTAATGAAAACTAGAGTAATAATTTTGAATTGTAACAAATTCATGACATATTTGAGTTGCATTTTGCTATAGAAAAAAACTAAAGATACATCTTATGCGAAAACTTCCACAGACATAATTCTTCAGTTACAATATCAAGATCATAAAGAATTTCCCAGATAACATATTTAGGATTTATAATGTTTAATATATATAATTATATATAGCACACATGGCAAGCAGCAGTCAGGAGACATTTGCAAAAAGAAAGACTCACTGGAGTTAATGAAACTACTTGGGTTTACTTCATATTTAACTTGCAGAACTTAAGCATTTATTTCACAAGTTCAGAAGATACAAAGAAAAATATTTTCTTTAATCTTCTTGGAAACAAACAAAACATTTAAAAGCTTTATGAATATTTTGCTTGATTCTTCAAAACAGCTGCACCAGGGAAGGTTTAGATTGAATCTTAGAAAAAAATTTCTTCACCAGAAGGGTGATCAGATATTGGAACAGGCTGCCCAGGAAAGTGGTGGAATCACCATCTCTTGAAGTGTTCAAAAACCACGTAGATGAGGCCTTTAGTGCATAGCTTAGTGGTAGAGTTGGCAGTCCTGGGGTAAAGGCTGGACTTGATGATTTAAATGTCATTCCAACCTAGTTGATGGTATGTATGAGCAACTATTCCTTCCTGGATTTCTTGACACAAATAATTTACCATATTAGCCAACAGTACACTTTATTTGCTGACTAGTCAAAATGTTGTTTTTCTTATAGTAATTCTTAACAGAAAGACTAACAATATTAAAGAGCTGATTAAAAAAAAAAAAAAAAAAAATCAGTGACTTTGAGTTTTATTTTTAAAGAAAATTAACTCTTTTTTTTTTCAATTTATGCATGAATTTGCCACCTTAATTTTGATAGATGAAAGCTTTGCAAATCTTTAAGGACAAAGCTTTTTCACTGTTCAGCAGTTAATACCTACACATTAAAGAAAAATTTTGTTTCAATATCTACATAGGTTATAAAACTGAGTTTGCAAAAGCAAAAGCAAACCTGAAACTTAAGCGGATTTTGTCCCAAAGACAGAAACCTATTCCCAATAGCAAGATTTCTTTACTATTTCAGAATCTCCAAAATTACAGGAAGCAAGTTAAATACAATTGTTATTCATACTCCTTATTTATTAACGTCAACTTCAATTTTTCAGATACTGCAAAGTCCAACATTTCTATTCCATCTTTGAAAATATTCTCAGAAGGAACATCAGTTTCGATGCCAGCTATGCTTCCAACCAGTTAAATTCCAGTCCTACTGCAGAATGAGAAGAGTAAATGCAAACTAGTTTTACACTTGTTGCATACCCATTACAAAAGAAAAATTTGGTGATGCCTTTCCAGACATAAGCCAATACAATGACTTCTCAAAAAGGGAGATTAAATTATGTTCTCAGTTCTCCTAAGAGCAAGAAAATCTCATTACCAACTAGCAGACTTCCACAGTGGAGTACAGCTCAAAAAAAAAAAGCAAAAAATAACCCAGCACACACATGGAAGGACATACCATAAAGCTAGCTGAACTTCCCTCAGCCTCTAGGAGACTGAAGTGTAACCTTGGTTTCAGCTGCATCAATGAATCATCGAATTCCCCAAAACCATTAGCATAGGACAATAAATACAGAATAAATGATGCCTTCCTGAGCTAGGCAGACCAGTTGGGAGTGGGGAGGACAGTAGGTTTGTGGCACAGACACAAATGAAGCATTAAAAATGAACAAGTAATAGAAAAAACTTGAGAAGTGCAATGGGCTTGACCTCACTTCAGTCTACATATTCCTTCCCAGTGACTGAAGATGATCAACATTTGTGATAGTGATCATGTAGAGACCAGTAATAAGAACTGCATTTTTCTTGACTCATCTATATATTGCATGTTTTTCTTGACTCTTATGATCCAGGATACATGACGCCGAACAACCAACCAAAATGTGGAGAGTCACCAACATATACAAAATGCATGACAGAGAAAGGGATACTGGCTGAAGGCTACAGGGACTTGAAGATAAATAACATCACTCTGTGCGCAAGACACACCCCTGCACCACTAGCCCAGCTAGCTCCAGCCATTTAGTATAACCTTGACCTGTGGCCCATAAACAGCAAGGATCTCCCTACCACCTCATCTTCATTAAACACTCTTTGGAAGTTATACTTGCCAAATATGAGTATTTGTCAGAAATTAGTAATGCCAACTTTTTTCTCCTCAGCTTGAGAATAAGCAGATAAAACCTGAGCCAATACACATCCTTAAAACACCAAAAAGCTACTTAACAAGATTTGACAGATAAACAATTTATTTGTTTGGGAAAAAAAAAAATATTAATTACATACCTGACCATCTAAATCAAAAGCCAAGCAAGCTATACCATGCGTGTGAACATCTTTCAGAACAGATATAGTCTGCACAGTGTACGAGTCCCAAACGCAGATATATGGCTCTTTTCCAACTTGACCTGTTGCCACCAACACACGTTCAGGATGCAAAGCAAGGCTGCCAAAGAAAAATATGCAAAATATTTTTGAATGAAACTTTTACATTTGTCTAGATTCTTATATTAGTAGTCCTCCTTAATACTGATTTTATAATATTTTCTCACTGATATTAGATATCAAGTCCTTTTGTATCGCAAATTCCACAATAGCTCTAATAGTTGGTATTTTGCTATCTATAGATCTATCATCACTGGAGACATATGTATCTCTAGAACTACCTCATTCTACATACTATTTGACATCCTTTTTACAAGAGATCTTACAGCAAGCCAAAGCATGCCTAGCTTAGATATACTATGGCTAGACTTCAGATGCCTAAACTGAAGTGAGATGAGATTATCTTCAGTGTCTTAAGTTCAATATCAAATAATTGGGAATAATTGATTTTGAATAATTATTAACTTTCCACATTTCAAATATTGCAGAATACTTTCTTACAGAATCTTCTAAAGTTGACAGCAGACCATCACAACTGTCTCATCAAATCTGGGACCAAGCTAGAAAGCAGGCTAGCCAGTAAGACAGTTTTTTGTTTTCCTTATGCAGGCAAGCAGCAAGGGAGGACATGAGGTCTGAAGATTTGGATTTTATAATACAGAAAAGAAAGAATATATTCTAACAGAAACTCAAACGAGCTACTTCCTAACATTCGACACAGACTAGGCATAGCAGTTCAAAATCATGCAGAAGTCTCACCATTAAGTCAGGGAGATAAAATTTTCAGAGGTCACCATTTAATTTGGCTGAAATATTTCCTCACCTAGCTAATAATATGGTAATGATCTTGAGAGACTGGTGAACAGAACCATTAACAACATAAAGATTACTTGTAAAGGAGAAAGGTTGAGCACTTCACAATGGTAAGATGATTTTACACCTGAACATAGATTTTGGTTAATGAAATTCCAAGGGTGAAGACAAGGGGAGTCTATAAACAGAAGCAGCAAGGAAAAAGCTAACCAGGAAATCACCAGGAAAGAAAAAAAAAATCCAAGTAAAAAAATGTACACATTTTCTACATGCAAAAAGAGTAAGAAAACCATGTCAGAAGTTACTTCATGAAGTCATACTACACTACATGATAAACTTCTGTATTTCTTTCTATTGTACTAGAGCATTTCAGTTGGTTGATATTGTTTGACAAATTCCACATGGACAACTCTGAGAGAAACCCTTAACTTCAAAGTTTCTACAAAAGATAAAGAGCCTCTGGACCTTTCAACTTTTTATGGGAATTCCTCCTCTTTGCTGCTCTGCATTACCCTCAGCACTGGGGTCAAGAAACCAATACTTACCCTCTTTGCTCCTCTTCAACTCTAGAGTTATTTCTCTGTTTTTTCCCTTCTTTCTTTATTTGAAAGATCAATTTCATTAAAAAAAAAAAAAAAGTAGAAAGGAAATGACAGCAAAACTTAGCACATTTCACTGCAGTTCTGCCACCTAATCCTAACCATTACCTGCACAAATCCCAGGGCAAACACAGCAGGTGGTGTATGCATGGGGAAAAAGGAAAAGCATCTGGAGGGGGAGAAATCCTGTATTTGAAATGATCTAATTTTCACAATAACACCACAGAAAGGGAGAGATATGACCATGTGGACAATAAAGAAATTCAAGTAGAGAAAGGAAGTGAAAAGAATATACGATAGGGAAAAAAAAAAAAAAAAAACACACACACCAGAGAAAAAGTAGAAACACAGCAGAAACAAACATTTTCATGCCCTCTTCAATCCTGTACTTATTCTGTTAGCAGTGCATTGTGCAGTTTCAGGCAAATGAAAAACATCCCATACAGCAGCTTTGAAAAAAACACTCAAGCACCACCCAGGACACAGAAACGTGCAAAAGCATCCCCACACCACACCTTACAAAACACTTTCCAGCAACTAAAAATTACCTTAGCATGTTTTCGGTAAAAAATCATAATAAACACATTGCATCAGAGACGCAAGGCACTACCAACGGACAGGAAAGCATTGCCTTTGCCCAAGCGTGCCAACTAATTCCACTCAAAGTGCATTAGGCAAATATATATATTTCCTCTTTCCAAGTAATAAATGGTAAATAATAACTAATAGTAATGTCATAGTATTAATGCTTTCTATATCATTATATAAAATACTGGCTTGAATAACTGAGTTCAAATTCTGACTTGAGATGGGATAAACACACCATAAGTTAAGATCCAAATACAACACTGTAGAACTAGCAATGTCCTTCCCCTTCCACTTCAGTCTCTATAGTAAACCGCTATCAACCCTTCTAGATAGTAATTGAAAGCAGAAGAAAATTAACATACCTGAGAACACCTTCCCTCATCATTTCTTCCAGACCAAGGAGTGAAGGATAGGTTAAAGTACTGTACTTTAAGCACAAAGAGCAAGTATTTTATCCCAACTGGCTATGAGGACAGACGGAAAAGGAAAGTCTGAAAAGTCTAGGGACTACTGATTCTAGCACCAACACTAAAAAAAAAAAAAAAAAAAAGGAAATACCACACAGTCAAATGACTTTCATCTGAACTGTGAATGATAAGATGATGCTTTTCCCTAATACTCAAGCCTGGACCATTGTTAAAGCCATGGGGTACTATGGAGAATTCCAAGTCTGAAATGTTAAGTCCTGATCAAAACTCAAGGATTAGATTCCAGTTTAAGCAATATGGAGACCCTTTGTAGTCTTTTCATTGGACTATGAGTGATTAAGCAATCCTTACAGGCACAGCAATTAATACAAAAATACAGTATTTTGGTCTAGCCTCTAGAGTAAATGCATTGGCAACACCTCACATTTTCAGAAACTTTCATTATTGAAACAGTCCCAAGCAATACACTGCAAATAGCTTCTTAGTGCAGGAAGAAAAAAGTAACTAGAATAGATGGCCAGAAATGGATAACTATACATGTTTACTATACAGGGACTACGCTGTAGTCCCTGCATCACTGGCATGATGCAGTTAACAGGATCAAATAATGAGTGTGAGCTGTTGCTGGATACCCCATGTAAGATCTCCAAGACACCTCTACAAAGGCATCAACAGTACCAAAATTATTGAAATAGTATTTGAAATTGTTGCTTAGTACCCACCCAGTCAGTTCCTGAGGACAGGCAGAAAACCATGAGTGTGGTTCAGCTCTTAAGACAGCTTCCAAATCTGTTGATGTGGGCTCTGTGAACTTGAGTGCACTGACACCCTCACACAGACTTTGCTGCATTTTTTCTCACAGGGAAAGGAAAGAAACTGCTTAATGGAACAAGATGATCTACATTCAAAAGAACTTGAGTTCTGTTTACAGCCCTGCTAATCAAAGCTGGGATGACCTATTCAGGTTAGACTGCTGAAACCGAGCTTGCATCTAGCTGACATAGCTAGACAGTAAACTTGTGCTTGATTTTTTGCCTCTTTCTTGAAGGATGACTAAGCTGATGAATAAGGTAACACTTTTTTGTCCAAAAAAGGAAACAAATATTCCTAATGAGACATGTTCAGGCCTTCTTGCTTGTCTGGCCTTTCTGACCTTAGCTTTTCAAAAACAGATGTTAGATCTAACACAGTCTCTCTGAAGAGGCAAATACTAAACCAGATATCCAAAATGTAAATATAACCATGAAACAAAGCAAGCAGGAATTTGGCTTAAAAAAACTGCTAAGTTGAATTAATTTTGAAATTGACTACAAAATTTGGTACTTCTCAGAAGAGGTCAGAAATAGAAAATTTAAAAAATCCTCCTGTCACTACTGCAACAAAACAAAGTATCTGGACCTGTAGAGAACAGAGATTTCCACTGGTATCTCTGACTGAACAGCCTTCCCCTAGATAGATATTCAAAGCAAGCTGAAATACAGTACTACAATTTTAATAGTATACTGAAAATAGATGTGTTTCTCAATTTAATGCATTCAAGATCCTCTTTTATATCTCATAGAAAAAGCTCTTTCTCCTTTTTAAGGCAGCATGTAAGCATTCCCACTACTTTGACCAAATCCATGTACTGTACAATACCTATGTTAGATTAATGATATTCAATTATCATTATTAGCAGCCTATGAAACAAGTATAAAAGCTGCCCATGCTGCGTCTGTTTGGGATGAGACCAAAGATACGACCCTTTAATTTGTGTGAGGTTTGTTGTGGCACGGGATCCTGAAGGAAAAGAGTCTATAATAAACTACTTCATTATAACAGAAATTCAGATTTTTTTTCACCTTTACTGCATTTGTGCTAAGCATTAACAGGCACTGATTAATACAGACAAGCTGCAGACAAGGATACAGTATTAAAGATGATGTTTCCTTAGCAACAATATTGGATGAAAATCCAAGAATATATTCATGTGACTTCTCCTGAGCTTCATGAAACTAGGGCACCAGTAAAAATACACAAAAGAACACTGCAGTAAAATAACAGCATCTGAGATATCTATTGATTGTTACTTCCAAATGCAAAATCAATTCCATGAGTCAATACAAGCAAGTACTTCATTGTGAGTTTATAGACATTTTTATGTAGTTGTGTGTATTTTCTTATTTGCTGGCATTTATCTGTATTTCCCCAGAAAGAATGACAGGAGAAACTACAAACCTGAAGCTACAAATATGACTTTTGTCATATTATTTGTTAGGAGCTGTAATCAGCAAACATCTCTCATCAAAGTTTATATTGATTAAGTCAGAGCACGCTTCCTTCCTGTCAACAAAACAAAGCAGTTCTCATCATGGAGCATCACTACTGGGTCTTCCACATAGTTACTGTCATATCACTAATAATGTCAAATATAACTTTCTGAAGATTCTTAAGTTGTACAAACATCCAACTTCAAAGACTATCTGAATTGGAGAAAGGGAGGGTAGATTAAAACCTCTCATTGACTATTCTGAGCTGCAGTTCATCTTATTACAATTACATATTCTCCCCTCTCAGATCTGACTGTTTTGAGATTAACAAAAAAATATTTACAAACTCCAAAGAGATGGAAAGAGTTCGAGAGCGAGTACAGTAATACTGATACAGATTTGCCAACTCATCAAATATGACAACTGAGGAAGCATATTTTGGGAACTATATGCTGCTTTATGCAGATGCCATATTTGCCTTGCATAGTCACATCCTCCACTGAAGAGGAATGGATTGGCTTAAGCTTTCTAGTAAAAGATATACCATCACTAGTAAAGAGGATAAAAATAAAGATATCCTTCTTCTTTTCAAATATGAATGATTTTTCCAGTGCCAATAGGAGAACCTGCGTTTTGACTGGAGGTGAGGAGGTATGCATGTTGGATTTTTTTTCCCAAAGTCTACATGACCTTTCACTTTCATCACTGAGTTTTCATTATCTCACTTTTTCTGAGGAAAACTTCTTTTGTAATGCATCCCTTGAAAAAGAAAGGGGCAACATCTCTTGCATTTTCCTAGCAAAATGCTCTTCTCACTGAAAAGTCAGAAATAACATATACTCCAAAATGATTTGGAGGAAAATTTGCTAAGACAGTGTCCTATTGTATGTTACTAGCTATTCGTATGAAAGAAGCAATTCTGATTGCATTAATTTGTGGTACAATAACATGACATATTAAAGCCTGAAGGCAAGCAAGGAATGGAATCCCACCTAAATAAACATCCAGCTTCCTCCTTTCCTCTTGAGACAATACAAGGACTTAAGACTTATTCTTTAAACCATTATTACATATAAACTGTCAAATATAATTCACACACAAACCAGCAAAGAAAAAAGGGGGAAAAAAGGTAGAAGAGCAAGACTCTGCAGAGAGCATAGGTACTGCAATCAGCTGTCAATAACTTTAGCTGTTCATCTCCTTTGGGTCACTACATTTGATCATAGAACCCGAGAACGGTTTGGGTTGGAAGAGACTTTAAAGGTCATCTAGTTTCAACCCCTCTGCCATTGGCAGGGACATCTGCCACCAGACCAGATTCCTCAAAGGCCCATCCAGGCTGGTCTTGAACACTTCCTGGGATGGGGCATCCACAACTTTTCCGGGCAATCTGTTCCAGTGTCTCACCACCTTCACAGTAAAGAATATCTTCCTAATGTCTAATCTAAATCTCCCCTCTTTCAGTTTAAAGCCCTTGTCCCATCACTATATGCGTAAGGAGTGCAATCTACACATACACATGGGATTTTTTATCAGAGTACAACCCTTTCCTAGTCTATCTCCTATAGTGTCATTTCCCAAAAAACTTTGTTTATCCCCAAGGGGGCTACAAAAGCCTTACCCACATCCTACCATGGTGAGGGTGGAGGGGAAGGTCACCTCATGCAGGTAGAACTGGGGTACACAGCGGAAGGTGACTATGAGCATGATGCCCAGGCAGACTCTTCTGCTCTAAATCTTCTTTGATTGGTAGTGAAAAACAGGTAATGACATCTCAGACCCAAAAGAGATCCCTTAACAAATCAGCAAGCACTATTAAATGATTTGGTTGGTATCTCTCAGTCACAAATTTATGAACTAGTTCTTCACTCCTGAAAACTGCTGAAAAGTATAAAAACCTACAAAATTATCATAGCTTAAAAAACTGAGGCAGCCTAAAATTCAGTGGAAACACTGATTTTCCATTCTTACTAGTTAATAAGCTAAGGAACTACCGAATTAGCTTAAGTAAAGATTATCATGCTGTAGCCACTAATTATGTGGACAATGAGACAAGGATGGCTATAAACTCAGAACAGACTTAATTTCAAGTAAAGTTTGCAATGAAATGCAGGCTAGAAAGGAAAACTGAATGACAAAAATCCTTGTCACAGTTATAATCACTCTCATTTTTCCATGCACAAAAACTCATTGCACTGTTTGCAGAATTAGAAATATACAGAATAAATGACAAAGTCCAAGAAGCATTTACTCCAAATCTTCTAGCCAGGAAAATTTTGAAAATTTCTTTCCAGAAAAAGGCTATTTTGGATGCTTTGGACATCACAAGTTTTAACTAAACTTGCTTGAGATGTAAAATTATTTAGTTCCCTAATCTTTTACTATTATGGTAAAACCTTTTAAACAATCTTTCATCCAATCACTACTATTTGCTGCTTCTCCATAAGAAATTTTTAACTACTAGATTAATCTTCCATTATTTTTTAAATTTATTCTAGACCTTCTAATATTGCGCAAAACAAAAAAAAAATAACCACAGATTGTGCAATTTTCTTTTATATTTCTGAACAAGTATATTAAGCAGTAATTCAGTCTTCTCTCCTATAGGATGTATTATGAAAATTGTATCTAATATGTGAGAAATTCTCATCTGAATATTCAAGAGTAGAGCCACAGAATAATTAGTGACAACTTTTGAAAGGTTTTTCTTCTATGCAGAAAGGTCACCCTCACAAAATTAGCAGTTGGTTCAAAATAAGGAATGGTGGGAAGAAGGCAGTGGCAGAGCTGCTAGTGAAATAAGCTGAGATAAACACAATATTCTGTGATTCTATAGAGCTGAAGAGAGCATTAAGACAACCTTCATGTTGCCAACACTGGAAACTGCAGATACTTTAGATTTCTTCCTGAGCTCCTGAAAACATCAGGTCTACAGGTGTTCCATAGGTGTTAGTCAGAGGCATCTTCCTACAGAAAATGAAAGCCAATAACTAACAACTTGTCTCAAACTTACTTTCCCAGCATCTGATTTCATGTCCAGAAAGGCAAAATGAGACAGGATACCATTTAAAGTTGGAACAACGCATGAACCATCATTTAGAAAAACTACAAAAATGTGACAGAGGCCACAGAATAGAAATATATACATTAAAGCCTGTCTGCTAAAACAAACAAATACTGCACATGCACAAGAGCCATTAAAAAAAAAAAAAAAAAAAAAAAAAAAAAAACCACACAACAGAAAACAGAAAGAAACATGAGAAAATACAAAAACACTAAAGGGACTTCAAATCAATGTGTGTTTGGTAGGCAGTGAAAGCTATCAGACACATGGGCTCACAAAATTAATTACTAAAAACCACTAAAAAGGAGAAGATGGATAACGGACATTCATGATCAACAATTTCAAGAAAATATAACACTTCTCTAAAATTACTATTACCCATGTATACTCATAAGCATGTGCTGTAGCCTGCAAAAGTTAAAAATCTCAATTATTTACAAATTCATTTATTACTGAATAATGTTCCAAAGGCTATTCATTTTTATAGTATTAATTTCTATGTAGCAGAAACAACATTAATAAAGAAGTGAAAGTGGAACCTGGAAATAAAAATGTAAATACCACTAAAGTGCAACCTCAAACTCAAACCCACAAAACCAAACATTTACTAGTTCCTCAATTTTTCCTGTTATTTCCTCAAATACTCTGGAAGACTACCTAGCTTAAAATGTCACATTCACCACAATAAATCTTCAGGCAATTTCCAAATGCTGTCAGATGTCTTTGTTTGATCTAAGATAAAGCATCATTCACCCTGCTTGCTCTTGTAGAGCGATCATAAGCAGGGAATGAGGATTAACACAGTTCTGAAAGTCAGGAGAAGGTTTATACAGCTGTCAGCTAACCAAAACATAGAATTAATCCACACATTCTACATACATGCTGTCTTAATAAATATTTAAAGGGACTTTCATCCTGAAGTATGCTTTGGGCTTTTTCCCCCCATCGTGTGTAGGTATAATGTTCGCATGCACCTATATCAGTCTGTCATTTTCAGGAGCTTTAAAATAAATTACCCTATAATTCAGAAAAGTGAAGGGTTACTGTTATTTTTATGTATTTAGGTGATGATTTTCTGAAGATGGGTTCCTGGTTCTAAGACTAAAGCATGTTTATGATTCTTATTTCTATATATCTATCTTAAAACCTAGTAATTCTGATTATATCTGGAAGGTATGAAGCAAAAAATTACTGTGAACAAACTGGTATAGCTCAGCACAGAAAAGGAGGCATTTCAATTCACAGCTCAAGAGGAGCTATTACTCCCCCACTGTACGAATACACTGCTTTTTAGCATAAGAACATCATTCAGATGCAAACCAGTGCAAATAATACCAAGATCCCTCCAAGTGAGGGAGACAGTAAAAATATTTCTCAAAGATGACCCCATAAATAGTTAAGCAATAAGAAGTTGAACATTACTGTTTATAAGAGTATTTGGTGGGTTGGGTTTTTAGCAGAAGAATCAGACTGATCTGGGCATACAGATACAGGTCTTGATCCATTCTGCAAGCCAAAGCAACAAGCACTATAAAGAAAACTCCCCAAAAAAAGGTTGGAAGACCAAGCAGTGACATGAAATTAAAAAAATGTGGGAAATGGCTGTAAGGGTTGTCAACTGTATCTTCTGAAGCCATATATCAATACCCAGGGCTTTCACAGAAGGATAAGCATCAGGCACCATTATACACATCCTATTTGAAACAAAAGGAGTCTACTAGGAAGCTTCTCACCAATAATGAGGATTTCCAGTTAAGGTCAAGTCTTTTTCAAGTAGAGCCAAGGAAAATTATTCTGAAGAAGAAATGCAAGATTTTTCTAGAGATTTAATAACATGGGTATCCTCTGGCAGCTAGGAAAAATAAAAAAAAAAAAAAAAACCACCAAAAAACACCTGCTTTTCTAACAGAAATGGTCACACAAAAAAAAAAATCCAGCTTTAAATGCAGTCTGGAAGCAGAATTTCTCACCTATTGCCAAAATGATAAGTATGTCTGGCTGGGGACTTCAAAGAACAGATTTTCATCAAGTTCCCAGGCTAATGAAGATGTCTCTAGAAGTGATTTTGCTCAATCCATCTATCAGCTACTAGCGATAATCAAAGTTCATCCTCTTTCTTGGCACATCATTTTTTGTCATTTTCATCACAGAAATTGAAGCAGAAAGACAAAAACTTGACATGAAAGTAAAAGTGGTCAACACCAAAAATGTTCCAGGGATTTCTTATCACACAATTCATGCAGAGAAAATCTTTGCGGTTTCTATTTTTTGAAATTCATAACAGATAGGAATCATAAACCTGGCTTACAAATCCAATCATATCTTTTACTATCGAGAGTTAAGGCAACCTCACTGATTCTGACCTGGTTTGTGCAAATCAAGCCCTATATTTCCAAAGTCTATTACTATTGCAATTGCTACAAGAGCAACACAAATAATGACATCTGTTATCTCTTGAAGAAACTGAAGTCTTTTATAACCACTGGAGTAATAGAGCAATCTGCACCCTAATGCAAAAAATATATATGTACCTATAATATTCTGTAAGGTGCTTAACTGATGCACATGGGGAAATTCATATTACACCAAATGGCACCTACACCAGAACGGAACTGCGTAGAAAATCTTGACTATACATATTTTCCAAGAGAAAAGTAAATAGCATCTTCGGTGAACATTCTACTGAATTATTAAGATGGAAACATAAGTTCAGGGAATATCTTAACTTCTTTTTTTTTTTTTTTTTTAGTTATTTTAAATACTCAGTAACTTGGTCTAACACACAAAAGTATTAAAAGCAGTGGGATATTCCACGCCAAATAAATATACAGTGAATAAACCAATTTTCTTGATAACACTGTAAGAACATCATTCTAATGATATATTAAGAAAACAAATTTTTAAACTGAGCATATGTCTGGCGCTCATAGAATCATAAAATAGTTAGGGTTGGAAAGGACCTTAAGATCATCTACTTCCAACCCCCATGCCATGGGCAGGGACACCTCAACACTAGACCATATCACCCAAGGCTATGTCCAACCCGGCCTTGAACACTGCCAGAGACGGAGCATTCACAACTTCCCTGGGCAACCCATTCCAGTGCCTCATCATCCTCACAGTAAAGAATTTCTTCCTCAGATCAAATCTAAACTTCCCCTCTTTAAGTTTGAATCCATTGCCCCTTGTCCTACCACAACAGTCCCTAAGGAAGAGTCCCTCCCCAGCATCCCTATAACCCTCCTTCAGATACTGGAAGGCTGCTATGAGGTCTCCACACAGCCTTCTCTTCTCCAGGCTGAACAGACCCAACTTTCTCAGCCTATCTTCATAGGGGAGGTGCTCCAGTCCCCTGATCATCCTCATGGACAATCTCTGCACTTGTTCCAACAGTTCCATGTCCTTTACGTTGAGGACACCAGAACTGCACATAAAACCTCAAGTGAGGTCTCATGAGAGCAGAGTAGAGGGGCAGGATCCCCCCCCTCAACCTACTGGTCATGTTCCTCTTGACGCAGCCCAGGATACAGTTGCCTTTCCGGGCTGCAAGCACACACTGAAGCCAGCTCATGTTCATTTCTCCATCAACCAACACCCCCAAGTCCTTCTCCTCAGGGCTGCTCAGAATCTCTTCTCTGCTCAGCCTGTAGCTGTGCCTGGGATTGCTCCAACACAGGTGTAGGACCTTGCACTTGGTATGGTTAAACTTCATCAGATTGGCATCAGCCTACCTTACAAACGTTTCAAGGTCCCTCTGTGTCATGGTTTAAACCATAAATCAGCCATGTAGTTTCTCTCTCACTCACTTCCCCCTCTTTCTTTCCCCCACTCACGAAGGGATGGGAAGGAGAATCGAAAGAATGCAACTCCCACAGGTTGAGATAAAAACAGTTTAGTAACTAAGGTATAACACAAACCACTACTCTATCACCAATAATAACAATGACAAGGCAAATACAAGGGAAGAATACAACAGCTCACATACTATATACCCAGCCCGACCAAGCAGTGCACCCCCCACCCTTCTGGGTCTCTGCCGTCCATTTTTACATCCTGGGTATGATGTGCTGTGGTATGGAATACATCTTTGGTCTTTTTGTGTCAGGTGTCCTGTCTCTTCTTCCCCCTGGCCTCCCCTACACCTTGGCAGAGAGTGAGACTCAGAAAGTCTTTAGTCAGCCTAAATATTATCAAGTAGTAACTGAAAACACTGGTGTTATCAGCGCAGTATGCAGGCCCAAAATCAAAACCACAGTGCTGCACCAGCTACCAAGGAGAAAAATGACTGCTGCTGCTGAACCCATGACACTCTGGATGGCATTCCTTCCCTCCAGCATATCAACTGAACCACACAGCTTGGTGTCATCGGCAAACTTGCTGAGGGTGCACTCAATCCCACTGTCCATGTCACCA
>JASSUY010017835.1:0-12059 GCA_032466535.1 Forpus xanthops
TTCCCATTTCCCTGGGACTGGGGAAGAAAGAGGGGGGAGTGAGCAGAACTGTTTGAGGGGCCTCAAACCACGACATCTAGTCTTAGAAGAATAACTGTTTCTTTAGCACAATGACTTTTTCTTGGCAAGTTAATCTAACGTCTCATTTGTATATCTGTTTTTCTGTACCTGTGGGTTATTTTCAAGGTTTGGTGGAGTTTCTGGTCAAATAAAATACTTTTTCTGTGAGTGAGGAAATGGCTGTAGTTGTCATTTGACTGCAACATCAATTTTTCTATTTCATTTAACAATGGCACATGAAATTTAAAATGGTGTAGAAGTCTTCTGACTTGTCAATGTAAGTGATCCAGTTATGTAGCTCCTTTGGCACCTAGTTCAGCTAAGCAAAAAAGTATTTCTTTCTCCTTCTTTCTCTTCTTCTGAGAAAAAATTAGAAGTAGGAAGGCAGGGTAAAAATCCATGCAAAAACAAAGTGCTAACTCTGGAGGAGACCCTACCTACTGCATTAGTCCACATGACTCTTGGATACCAACTAGCAGTTTAGGAAGTTCCTAACCTGCCCAGTAGGAACTGAGTCTAGAAATTAGTTAGAAGGATATTCTTGGTAGCAGTCAGTATTCTATTCACTGCAATGGGAAACAGAAGCAGGGTGAGAACTTGACAGTAAGGAGACTTCATTGATTAAACAGAGCCCGTTTCTTATGATCTACATGCTCAGCAGCCTGCTCGAGGTCACAGAGCTTTAAAAATTACTGTTCTAAAGCTCTTATTTTGCAAGACCATCTGGCAGTCGATTCTTGATAACACATGAAGCCCCGTTAACATAAATGGGATTTTGTGAAGGTGTAAGAATCCTCCCTAGAGAATCAGCCCTGTAGTCAGTACTATTGAAATAAATTATTTTTGGTAACCAAATATTTAATTATCCTACACATAATAAAATTTTCTGTACATCCTTTGGAGAATTCTGATCCATCCACTAGAATGTGTTGATTTGCAATGCCAGTTATAAAAGCAAAAACACTGACATCACAAACAATTATAGAGATGAACAGAAATACAGCTGTAAAAAAAGCTAATGGGTCATAGGTGTGCCATTTCAGTAGTGCTGGTAGATAAAATCTGTTTGTGCTATTTCAATCTTTAATTAGGGGGAATACAATTTTCCTGAGAGCTAGATTAACTGTGGAGGCTGAATTCTATTCTCAGTCTTTCCACTTTCCAGAGGGAATGAAGACTCTGATTTTGAAAGTGGATAGGAGCCTCTCCCTGCCCTCGGCTTAGTCATTTTCCCTGACTTTGCAGAATTGTGACTTATGCAAAGTCATAGAGAGACAACGTCAGAGCTGTAAATAGTTCTTCCATCCTCCTGTTTTGACTATTAGATCACTGTTCTAACAGTGCTGTGGATCAAATGTAGGTGTGTTTTGAGGAACCTTCATTATCAGACATTCAATGCCCTTTAATATCATGCTGCAACTAAACTGGCATGCTCATAGAGCAAGATTCCTTTGAGACAACTTTAACAAGCCAAGGGAAAGTTACGTATTAAAAATGTACCAAATAAATCATGTGTTTTTATTATCATCCCCTAATATTTTAGATAAAGGATCTCTAGCTAAAGATAGCAGGGGATGTTTCAAAAATTCCCAAAGTTTACTTCTTTGGAGAACAGGTGATACTTTTGATTTTCTGCTTCATACAAATCAATTCAAAGTATTTTAGAGATTGCTCGGTTTAATTTTGCTTACATTTTCTAAAAAAAAAAAAGCATGATGAATTGGTAAGTCTGTGAAGATTTCCCTAACATCCTGATGGCTGTTGTAATCTGGTGGTTTTTGAAATGCTACCAAAATGTTTTCATGTTATTTATCCTTGGCCAAGGGCTGGTAGCCATTACAAGTAAAATTTACTACATGAGTAAGATAAAATTTTTCCTGGCTTAATTTCTTCTTATTCTAGACATAAAAAGTTTATTGAAGTTTATTTATTTACTAATTATATAGATTTATTTATTTAGCTAATTATATAGATTCCCTTTATAATCAATGGACAGAGTTTGGAACTTCCAACCCTAACTATTCTATGATTCTATGATTCAATGACTCATCTGATGCCCTCCAGACATTTATTCTACTTTACAATTAATCATTGTTGGGAAATGCCAGTCTCTCTCTGTTGACTATAGAGGGAGCCTTGACAACTTACTGAGACAGGTAGAGTCTGGCTCTTATATGATTAATACTAGTGAGCTGAATACCACCCTAGCAGAGATCAGAAAGACAACAAGCAGTCTATTGCTTCTTAGTATTTTTCTCTTCTGATCCTATTGTCAATGTCACATGAGTGTATTATTCCAGCCGTGTTCATGGTTTTAACTTTAAAAACCAGAAATAGTATAAAAGTATCCATAACGAGAAACCTTGCTGCTTTCACAGATGTGTTTTGTAAGACAAATAACCAAAATCCTTATCCTGTTTGATTTAGTCTTCAATATTCTTAATCCTCCACAGTTAATTTAAAATTCTTTAAAAAGAGCTTTTGTAAGGATATGAAATGATAGAAATTATTCCAGTTTTGCCTTCAAGAGCTATGCTTGAAGAATATTAACTGTGCCTGCGCATGATATACAGAACAGACCATTTTAAATCTCTGTGAATGTCAACCAAAGTATTTATTTTTCTTGACCATTCTGTACAGCTGAAAACTATCAAATGCAATTGATCCTCTCATCTCAGAAAATGGTGACTACCAAGGGATTTTTTATTATTCCGTATATTTATATATAAAAAACATTGTAGAATAAATTATCTAAAGGGTCCGCCATACCAATAAATTGTGCTTGGACCTAATATGCTAAAGTGAGACACCAGTTTTATCACTGGTGTCTCTGTAGAAGTACAAATGGAACCAGAGGTAGGATTTGCCTGACCAGAAGTAGATGTCAACAGTGTCTATCTCTGAGCGTTTTGTCTAGACTTCTTTTATAACCAATGAGAGAGAAAATGACACCTCTAGACATTATTTGCTCAAACATAAGGTAGATATCTAAAATAGGTCAGATGAATCATTCCATATAAATTCTCTTTCTTTTTTGACCAGAGTGAGCCCAATATGACTTACTCAGAAAAGCTTATTTGGTAAAATTAACCATAAGCATTGATGAAGCTTTAGGGTTTTATTATTAAAGGTGGGATATTGTGAGAAGCCGATATGTGTTAAAGCAATGGAAGAAATGTTAAGTCTTGTTAGCCCCTGACAAGCTAAATCAATCACTCAGCACTCAATAGCAGGGGACAATTTTTGGAGCACAGAACCAGTGTCAGAAGTAGAAAGGAAAGACTTCGGAATGGCAAAACATTTACCAAATTGTTTGCTCTACTTAGCTTCTGAGTAGACCTTCACATTTTATACTTCTTTCATGTTCTCTGCATACCTCTCCATATACCTCAGAAGGACTGCCAGTTACTGACAAAGAAGGAGCCTATAAAAACTGCATGATAATCATGAGTCATGAAACAGAGAACATTATGAGTGAACAGATTTTTTTTGTGTGTTTACACAGACACACAAGGAAGCATTGGTCAGTAAAGACATATTTAACATTATTTTACTCTGCATCATTTTATCTTAAACTTAACATGTAAAAGAAGTTTCAAAGAGGATTAATTTGGTCTATTTTGGTGAAACCGAGCTATTTGTGAAGTGTGCATATGAAATTGCATATCAAGAAAGAAAGAAAGGCAATAAAGAAATGCTAATAATTATTTTTAAATATATTCAAAATAATACATATTGAAAGTAAAAGATTGAGAATTTCCTTAAAGTATCAGTGAAATTAATAGTACTTAACAAAGGAGTAACTTGAAGAATATTTAGCCTATCTTCTACCAACAACTGGATTTTTTCCTACATTTTGTTAAAAACTGAACATGTATAAAAACATGAGGATTAACTCCTGTGTTATTTCTATTACTTTGATACAAACAATGATGTCCAGAATAGAAGTGTATCAGGTTTTCACAGCAAGGTTTTGATAGCAAAGGGGACTACAGGGGTGGTTTTTCCAAGAAGCTGCCAGAAGCTCCCCTAGTGTCTCATGGAGCCAATGCAGCTGGCTCCAAGACAGACCCACCAAGCCCATCAGTAAAGGTGATAGCACCTCTGAGATAATGCATTTAAGAAAGGGAAAAAAATATTGTGCAACAGCAATTGGGGGAAAGGAGTCAGAATATGTGAGAAAGAGTTCTGCAAACATCAAGGTAAGTGAAGAAGGAGGGGGAAGAGGTGCTGCAGGCACTGGAGCAGTGATTTCCTTGTAGCCCATGGTGAAGCAAGTTGCCTCTCAGCAGCCTATGGAGATCCATAGTGGAGCAGATACACCTGTAGCCCATGAAAGACTCCACACTGGAGCAAGGGGATGCCCAAAGAAGGCTGTGACCCCATGGAAAGCTGGAGTAGGCTCCTGCCAGCACCTGTTGTCCCATGGGGAGAGGAGCCCACGTGGAGCAGATTTACTGCAGGACTTGTAACCCCAGAGGGGACCCATGCTGTAGCAGTTTGTTCTGGAAGGACTGCACCCCATGGAAGGGACCTGCATGAACAGTCTGTTCCTGAAGGGCTGTATCCATGGAAGCGACCCACACTGGACCCACGGAAGGGACCCCATGGAACAGTCTGTTCCTGAAAGACTGCACCCCATGGAAGGGCCCCCATGGAACAGTCTGTTCCTGAAGGCCTGCACCCCATGGAAGGGGCCCACATGGAGCAGTCTATTCCTGAACAACTGCACCCCATGGGGGACCCACACTGGAGCAGACCATGAACAACTGCAGCCCCTGGGAAGGACTCCTATTGGAGCAGTTCACAGAGGACTGTACCCTGTGGGAAGGACCTGAGACTGATGGAGGGGAACAGTATGAGGAGGAAGGCACAGCAAAAACATGTGATGAACTGACTGCAACTCTCATTCCCCTGTGCTGCTCAGGAGGAGGAAGAGGTAGAGAATTTGTGAGTGAAGTTGAGACCAAGAAGAAGGGAGGGGTGGAGGGAAAGTATTTTTAAGATATGGTTTTATGTCTCGTTATTGTACTCTGACTTTTAATTAAATAAAGTTTTATGACTTGAGTCCGTTTTGCCCATGAGGGTAGCTGGTGCGTGATCTCTCCCTGTCCTTATCTAGACCCATGAGCCTTTCATTATATTTTTTTTCTCCCCTTTCCAGTTGCGGAAGGGAGTGGTGGAGCAGCTTTGGAGGGCATCTGGTGTCCACAAGAAGGTAATAAAGTTAATGAAGTTAATTTGTTTCTGAGCTACAAGAAGTTAATGAAATTAATTTGCCTCTGATTTGTCTTCTCATCTAAGCAACCCTGCTGGTCAAAATGTTCCTTTAAAAACTGTGTGACAGTACCAGTGTTTTAGAGCTGTTAAACACTTTGTATGAGTTGCTTTAAGTTGTATCTTATGTATAATATTTCACTGTTGTAAAACCAGATGCCTGGAACAGGGATGGGTGGAATTGTCTGTAACACTGTATGCTTAGAAAAGTCCATTGACTTCAAGGTCACCTCCTACTTTTTTCCAAATGTTATCTGGCAATCGTTCTAAGGAAAGAAGCAAGCATTTCCATGACCTCATGTTTGATTCTGCATAACACAAATCAAAGAATTTCATCCTCTAATTTCTTCACCAAGACCTTCATGTCTCTGAGACATCTTGTATACAAAGACGTCTAACTTCATTTTGGGCCACTAGTAACAAAGAATCAAATATATATCCTCCTAACTTGATTTCCGTGCAGTTAAAAATAGAAGAGGACATCTCCTTTTCTACCTGAATTTATCAAGTATCACTTTCAAAAAATAGGTTTATTTTTACTCATTCAACCTACAATTTTGTTTCTAAGATGAGAATGTTGAATACCTTACTGCTGTTTACAGTTACCTGACTGAAGGCTATACAGAACATGAAGCTACACTCTTGAAGGAGCTCAATGAAAAGATGAGAGGCAGCAGACGCTACTGGAGTAGGTGCCCAGAGCAGCTGTAGAATACCTTGGAGATACACGAGACCATCTGGACACAGTCCTGGGAAACCTGCTCTACCTGGGTCTGCTTTGGGCATGGGGCTGGACTAGAGACTGCTGGTGGTCTGTTCCAGCCAATGTGATGGGTGATTCAGTAATGCTTAGATATCCAATCTTGGGTTTGGAGGTTAAAAAATCATGTTGCACAAATTAATCATTGCTATTTCCACCATGGTAGCACCAAGGACTCCTGTAGCTAGAACATCCATTAGTGCAGCTGTAGTGTCTATTTGCAGCATTATCCTTTCAAACCTATGAAATGCTAAAAGAAAACTGAAGAAAACTCTTGTAGGTAATTTTATTTAGCAGATATGGAAGAAACTGTTGGAATTACTGGTTGGCTGTAGGCAAGAACTGATATATTGAGAGTGAATGAAATGGCTTGAAATGTAAGAGTATGCCCGAAAGGCATTCTTTAAAAAAATGAACTTATCCTTGATGTGATGGCAAAGAAAGAGCCAGTGGAGAGAGCCAAAAGGAAAGGAAGCTTAAAGAAATGGTCTTTGCAGCAGTATTATTATTATCGTTGCTGTTAACAGCAACAGAAAAAAAATAGTGTTTGAAGGTAAAGATTATGAGAACTTGGAAAAGAGTTCTACCTTTGTAGCTGTCTTACAGAAATAATATGCAAGGTGAAAACTTAATATGATTTTCAGACTAAAAAGATGTCTACATCACCTGCCTGTCTGACAAGCCTGGTGATCACATTATTCACTGCAGTTCTAAATGAGGGAAGTTGTAAGGACTGACGAGGAAGGAGAGGAGTGTGTGACATGCTTTAGTCATGCTGCATTTGCGCTGATAGCTATCAGAAGATGCTGAAGCCAAGAGACAAGCCAAGATGCTATGGATAAAGTAGAGGTATAAATTTGTATCTCTGTAAGGAGATGGTAGTTAAACTTGTGCTTGTGGGTGAGACTACTGAGACACAGGCAGACAAAAAGAAGGGAAAGGAGCCAAAGTCAGAACTCCACGCAATCATCTACGAAGGCAGAAAATCCTTGGAAGTACACACAGATTGAATGGAAAGAGAACCCAGAAAGGACAAAGTTGCTGAAGCTAAGGAAGGAAAACAGTTCAAATTAAGAGTATGACTACTGTGTTAAGGGCAACAGCTGATGGAGGGTGGTGACAACAGGGTACTGATTTTTAGCCTTAAGCAGATGTAGGTCAATGAGTAATACTGACTGTAGCTTCAATTGAATGAAAAGATGAACAGAAAGGTTCTGAAAGCTCAGCTAAATTTAAAGGAGGATGGAGCTGGGGCATGAGACTCCTACAGCTATTGCAATATGAACTTAGAGAGTAGAAAGAGGGGGGAAAGATGAAGAGATGATTTTTTTTTTTTTAAATGAGATAATATAAAGCCTATTATTTATTGTGAAAGGGAAGATCAAGAAGATGGAGAAATTATGAAAAAAGCAAGGGGGTAATATGACTGGACAAGAATGCATCCTGATCTGCGAAGAGCCACTAACAGGCTCAGAGGTCAGCCGATGAGAAATCTTAGTATGAAGAACATGTAGTTGGAGCAAAGGAAGAACAGAGTAGCCAAAATGAGGGAAAGAATACCTCATAGTTGTCAATTTTCTCTTGGATGAAAACAGTGACTTCCCCCACAGAGAAATGAGTAAAACCAGAAATGAGAGAAGGTTTAAGAAGTAAGCTGTAGGTAGAAAGAAGACACCTAGAATACAGGAGTGGAAGCCTGATGTACTGAAGTAGAGTTGCTGCATTTGAAGACAGCAAAATTGAAAGGGAGAAAAAAAGTCTGTAGTACAAGAAGTCAGACTGTTCACAGACCTCCCAACTGAAGAACAGATTCTTCTGACAGACTTGTTTCCACTGGCTTACAGACCACAGGATTTTAAAGTACCTTCTGAAGACTGATAGGTCAAACACTTGATCTACTTTGGAGTGTGGGTGTGAAACTGCAGATACCTGTATGCGATACTTCCTCTGGCTCTGATGAAATGTGAAGAGGTTGGTTTTCTAATATAGAAGTTTTTTTCTGCCTTTTTGCTAATTCTGCTGTTACCTCCTAATAAAGCCACAGAATAGCACAGCAGGAGAAAACATTATGTGGAATGTGCCTGCTATCCTGCTGGGAAACTGGGCATTGCCTAGCCACTGTGAAAGCAAAAACAATGCAAATACTTTGTACTTATATTAAAGCAAGTAGTCAGATCCATTTTTTTTGAGGACAGCAGGTAGCCTGTGCCTTAATGGAGGACATAGTTATGAAGCAGGCAGATAACTTTTTCCTGTTAGATCTCTTGTTCTGTTTCATAAAATAAAGCAGCCAATCATGTTTACAACACCTCTTCAACTAGAAGCCCTGATTGTTAGCCAACAGCAAGTCCCCTTAATGCATTAATTGACAGTCATGAACATTTTATTCTATCTGGAGAAACTACGGTGGCTAATTCTGCTCATCCAAATCCCAATTTTAAGATCAGCCTCTTCCATGAAAACCACAAGAATTAAGTCAATATTTAAAAAAAACAAACCCACAGCTGTTAATTGTATTATCAAGCTCTTTAAGTGCTTGAACAGAGTAAGCAGGTGACATTATTGCTACAAATCTTGAACCATATCCACTCTGTTCCACTTGCTACATTTCCTTTATGTGGTTGGAGTTTATCGTATAAAAGTATAGCAAACACCATTTGCTAATGGCCATTTGCAAGTATTGAGCCTTTGATTATAAACCCATAGGGTTGGTATAGGATCTGATAATGAGAAAACGTAAACAAGGTAGTTTCACTGACAACTGGTTATGTTGCCTTTCTATCACAGTAATACATGTTGAGGCAGCAGCCAAAGTCTGAATCCTTCCTGCAAAATTATAAATCAGTAAAGGCTCACAAACCTGTCATTAAGTACTCCACACCAATCTTCATATGTACTTGGCATTGTTAAATCCCATAAATTTTCCCTCACTGAGTAATATTTGCAGGACTTTTTTCATTTATACTCTTACGTGTGTTCCTCCAGCAGCTCAGTGACAAATATGCTATGGTACATGCTTTGGCCTCGTTCTTAACACATGCCATAAATATTTCAATTTTTCATTCAACATAACTTTCAGAGATGGGTCTGCTAAACCTTCTGATGAATGTGGGCAAGTAATACCTACTATTCTATTCAGGCTGAGGCATTTGTTTTTACTCCTTTTGGCTTTCACATACATTTATTGTGGTGGAATAAATTTTCAACTGGAAACTGATAGTCCCTGAAACTCTAAGTTATTGATAACCAAATGCTGTTTAATCCTGTAAATACAGATTATAGTATTTTAAAACATCCCTTTGGATGCTTCCTTGGTTTGGATGTCAAGCTCAATGCTTAAACAGACAAAAAAAATTAAATATTATGAATTGTTAGGGAAATACTAGAGAGTACAACAGAGAACATAGCGTGACTCCATGTTGCACTTGCTTCTAAGATACTGTCATGAATTCAGCAGCAGCAGTAATTTTTCTCCTTTGTAGCAGCTGGTGCAATGCTGTGTTTTCGAATTTCAGCCTGGGAACAGTGCTGATAACACCAATGTTTATAGATATGGCTTAGACTGTTCTGGTCTGACCAAGAACTTTCTGAGTCTCATGCTCTGCCAGGGAGGAGGGGAAGCTAGGAGGAAGCTGGGTGGAAGCAGAAACAGTGCACCTGATCCAAACTAACCAAAGAGGTATTCCATACCACAGCACGTCATGTCCAGGATGTAAAAACTGGGGGCAGGAACCTGGAATAGTTCAGTTCATGGCTCGGTCATCGCGTGGTGAGGAGTTGTATCCTCTTCCCTTGTATTTCCCTGGACATTATTATTATTGGTGGTAGCAGCAGTGGTTTGTGTTATACCTTAGTTACTAGACTGTTCTTATCTCAACCAGTGGAAGTTACATTCTTTCGATTCTTCTCCCCATTCCCCTCCCCTTTGAAGTGGGGGGGGGGAAGAAAAAGGGGGGAGTGAGTGAACAGGCTGTGTAATTTATGGCTTAAACCACAACAGATACTGTGGGAGGCCTGCTTACCCCTTCCACCAATACCCCTTCCAGCAAAAAGCATAGAGTAAAAACCAAAAAAGGTTTAGAGGAAGCCTAAAAGAACATGGGACCAGATTCTATACAAGCAACAAATAGGTAGGTTAGCACTCTTCACCCTGGAAAAAACGTTTGAGGAGGAAATGTCAGTCTCATAAAATCCTGAGTGGCATGGAGAAGGTAGGAAATTATGAATTATTCACTGTCTCTCCTGACACAAGGATTAGAAGGCAACAAAAGAAGGCAGGAGATGCAAACTAGGGAAGAAGTGATTCTACACAAAACATGTAGTTAAGCTGCAGAGCTGTGAAACAGTGAGAATTGCTGTTTACATTAAAACTGTCTTGGGCTTAGGGTGTCCCTAAGCTGCAAATTAGAAATACAGAATCACATATATTGGAAGGGACCACCTTCTCATCCAACCCCCTACTCAGAAGAGGAACAGGTAGAGAAGGTTGTCTAGGACTGCGTCCGGATCAGCCTTGCGTGCCTTCAAGGTGGAGATTCTACAACTGCTCTGGACACCAGCTCCAGTGTCTGGCCACTTTCATTGTAAAAATTCTTTTCCTTGTATTGAGCGAGGCTTTCCCAGGTTTCATGCTGTGTCTGTTGTATCTTATCCTTCCGCTGCACCTCCAAGACCAGAGTCCCTGCCTGATCTATCCTGTATATGAGTTGGTCTCCATCCGTTAGCCACTTGCCTCCCAGCCTGTACTGCTGTGTAGGATTATGCTATTCGTGGTGCAGGATTTTGCCTGTATTGAACTTAATGAGATTTGTCTCAGCCTATTTTTCTAGCTTATCTATCTATTAAAGTATTCAGGAGGCAGTCAACTTATTCACTCCCCCTAGTTTGCTATTATATGCAAACTTGCTGGGACTGCACTGTAATAATGACGTCGACTGGGTTTGCCAATGTGTTGACCCCTGAGGGATAATCACTAGTAGCTGGCTGTCTGTTGAGACTTCTTGCTGCTGATTACTCAGCTTCAAGCCCCATGGTCCAGCTAAATTTTAACTCACCTTATCATGCACTTATTCAGTCCTTATCTTACTCATTTGCCTATAAACATATCAGAGGAGACTATGCCAAAGACCTGCTAAACTCAAATTGTATATTTACTGCTGTCCCATTATCCACACAGACAGCAATCTCATCATAGAAAATCAGTTGATTAGACACGATTTGCTCTTGGTAAATACATTCTGCTGTTCCAAGTCACCACCTTCTCCTTCCTATGGCTGGAAATAGCTCTCAGGAGAATCCTCCTTGACCTTCCTAGGGATGGCTGAGGCTGACCAGTAGGTACTTACCTGCACTTTTTGCCATTCTTAAAGATGGGTATGATGCTTGCCTTTTCTCAATACACCTAGATGCACCCGATCTGGTTCCATGGATTTGTGTGTGCTGGATTGGCTTAAGAACTTCCTAACTGTACCTCCCTCTACATTCCCACTGATTCAGTTAGTAGGCAATGGGAATGAGGCAGTCAGGAGGCAGACCTAAATTGAAAACAAAAGCAAAAACTTTTGAATATCTCAGTCTCTTCTACATCCTTTCTCACTAGGTCTTCTTCTCATTAAGCACCAGGCCTATGTTGTCTTCAGCCTTGCTTTTGCTGCCAGCGTAGTTGTGGAAGTCTTTACTCTTGCCCTTCACATCCCTTGCTAGTTTCAACTCCATCTTAGCTTTAGTTTTCCTAATTCTGTCCTTTGCAGTCAAGAAATATCTCTGTTACCTTCCTGGGTAGCTTTCCTTCTTTTTACTTTCTGTTTGCACTTGCACCCAGTTGGGAATTCCCAATCACCCAACTGTCGTAGTTTGAGGCCCCTCAAACAGTTCTGTGCACCCCCCCTCCCCCCCTTTCTTCCCCAGTCCCGGGGAAAATGGGAAGGAGAATCAAAAGAATGCAACTCCCACAGGTTGAGAT
>JASSUY010017835.1:26998-40387 GCA_032466535.1 Forpus xanthops
CTCCAACCCAGGTGTAGGACCTTGCACTTGGCATGGTTAAACTTCATCAGGTTGGCATCAGCCCACCTCACAAGCATTCGAAGATCCCTCTGGATGGCATTCCTTCTCTCCAGCTTATCAACCGAACCACACAGCTTGGCATCCGTTCCATAGCCCCATCATAGAAGGCCACCAGATTCATCAAGCAGGATTTCCCCTTAATGAAGCCATGCTGGCCGTCACCAAGCATCTAGTTTTTCATGTGCCTCAGCACGCCTTCCAGGACAAGATGCTCCAAGATTTTGCCAGGCACAGAGGTGAGGCTGATTGGTCTGTAATTCCCCAGCTCATCCATTTTCCCCTTCATGAAAATGGGGGTTATATTTCCCTTTTTCCAGGCATCAAGAACTTCACCTGACTGCCATGATTTTTCATATATGATAGACGGTGGCTTAACAACTCCATCTGCCAGCTCCTTCAGGACCCGCGTATGGATCTCGTCCCATGGACTTGTGCATGTTCAGGTTCCTAAGATGGTCTCGAACCAGATCCTCTCCTACAGTGGGCCTAAGTCTTCATTCTCATTGTCCCCGCATCTGTCTTCCAAGACTTGGGTGGTATGGTCAGGACATTTTCCAGTGAAGGCTGAGGCAAAGAAGTCATTAAGAACCTCGGCCTTCTCCAAATCCAGGATAGCCAGTTCTCCCGATGGCTTCTGAAGAAGGCCCATGTTGTCCCTAGCCTGTCTTTTATTTGCAATGTACCTATAGAATCCCTTCCTGTTATCCTTAACATCCCTAGCCAAGTTTAATTCTGAGTGGGCCTTAGCTTTCCTAACCTGGTCCCTAGCTTCCCGGACAAAATCCCTGCATTCTTCCCAGGCCGCCTGTCCTTGCTTCCACCTTTTATAAGTTTCTTTTTTCCTTCCAATTTTCTTCAGCAGCTTCTTATCCATCCAAGGAGGTTTCCTGGCCCTCCTGCAGTCCTTTCTTCTAGTAGGAATGTATCACTCCTGAGCTTTCAGCAGGTGATACTTGAATATCAACCAACAGGTCTTCATTCTTAATGCAACATAATAAGGCTATTGTGAAAATATCTTCTTTATTCATATTGCAGGGTGCTGCAAAATAACAATAAAACATGCAATGTAAATTCCAAGGGAAAAGTTGACTGATTGACATGAAACCACATAAACCACTAAACAGCTTCAGTTATGACTTGCTGGTACTGAACATACACTAGGTCACAAAAATATGTTTATAAAAAAAGAACACAATAGTGTTACCAGAATTGCTAAATTTAATTACTATTTCCTTGTGATGTGACTTGGAATATCTCTGTCACATAATCTAATTGAGAGATTATTTCAGTGCTATCAGATTAAGGTAGTAGTTGAAATGTCTCTAATGTTAATTTTTTGCTTGGATTTCCTGCTGTAATATAAAGAAATGGGCTCCTATCTTGAGGATGTTAAATCCTTTCCTGTCCTTCTGAATATTTTCAGAGCATTTAAAAATGATCCCCAAAACCAAAAGATTGCCTGCAAAATCTTTAATATATTATTGTGAAATACAAAAGGCTACAAAAGCAGGAATAACTGTGGAATTGTAAAAATAAAAACAGAGCTGGAAAAAAGGACAATAAAGAATATCAGATGTATCGCTACTAAAATAATGCCTCTGTCCTGGAATTAGCAAAGAATTCAAATGAGCTAAACAATTTGTTCCCTGAGCATTGTATCTCTTCTATACTCTTCTTTAAAGATTAGCAAATTCCTCTTTTGCAGTTCATTAGCTTTTCATTTTCAAGGGGGGCAAATTTAGGCAAAGTACTTTGTCCTTCTAGTTCACGTGCTAGAAAATCCTCAATATCTGTGTACATTAGGAAGCTTCACTGCTTACATTAATCCGGTTTAAAACCAATTTAATTGAGTGAAAACTACCACAGGGCTACTTTATTTCAGTCAGGTATATCCAAATTTTAAGCGGTTTAAAATAAACTGAAACAACAGGAGCTTAAAGTAGTGCTTACAGAAATGTTATATTACCTTAATTTAAATAGAAGTCACTTGCCGTGTTCTCTCTAAAACAGTGTTTGTTTTTTTTTTTCTCAGGATAAGCCTCACTATTTTAAGTAATAGTGCTGTTAAATTTAATGAATTGCCACCCTTCAACTGGAGGCTACTGCCTGTTTAGTTGAAATGTAATAACTGGAGTGAATACCCTAACACAAACATAAAACAGAAGACAGAAATCACATGTTTGATGGGGACATGACTTCTACCTGAAGGCTTTCCTCTAGTCCTACTATATGAGAGCAAGGCAATGTGGAGAAATTGATTTTCAATTTAAAGCTATTGATAGATCATGGCCAATTACTACTAATAGGCTATTCCATAAGGAGAAGAACCAGGGAAATGTGCTGTCTTATGCAGTTGAAGCCTATGTGCCCTTTAAGAAATAAGGACAAAATTCCAAACTCCCTTATATGACTCTCTCACAGTATCCATAGCTTTCTCCTATACTTCTCAGTAAGATAAGAAGAAACAGCACAGGCAGTGGCTGAGTTGTAGCTCATGTGTGCAGGTAGGTTAGATATGATGTATTCAACAACTGCAGAGTCAGGACAAGAAGGATAGGTAACTGTTGGGATCACACTGTAGCATTTTCCAGAAGGGGCAGTAAGGAGAGGAGTGTCAGTTTGATTCTCTCTGCTCATTTGACAATTTTCAGGAAATTCCAGTAACTTAATAACGACAAATGCTCTTAGTGACTGTCTAATCTGATTGAGAAAGTAACTGTGAAATGAAAGACACCTCATCTATGTAAGTTTTACTTCCTTAGGCAAAGGAATACTTGGCACCAGTTTCACATTCATGTTTATGTATTTCAAACACTTTGGTAATGGCTATTCTGAAGTTTTTGCAAGTAGGCACATTGAGGAATAGACACATCATGCTTCTTGCCAAACACTGCTCACTTAGCTAAGGCAGGCTTGTGATGAGAAAATGTCACTTCCAGTCTCGTACCCTACCTGCTGGATAGTGCTGTTCTTTGCCGTTCACTTCCATGGAGAAATCAATGAGCTCACTTTCACTGGAGAGATGGAAAGGCTGGTCACTGCAGCTTGCTTGTATTTTCATTCTAGTTAGCAACTTAACATGACAAATGGGTTTCCAATTTCCAGTTGTCTTAGCTGCAGCAACAATGGAAGCACTGACCCGAGAATAAAATGTCAAGAAAATGCCCAGTCACAGAACAATGCCCTTCTGTCAAACCACACTTTACATCAATATTTGAATTTATCAGAAGCTAAAAACATGCTTTGATCTGAAATTAAAAAACATTTCTGTTCTTGGTTTGCAAATATTTGACATGGACTTATTTTGCATTTTGTAGTTTTCTAAACATTTTTAATCAAAAATCATGGAAAGACTTACCAAAAGCTTTCAAATCTTGTAAACTCTAGTGAACCATTGTGTTTCTAGAATGGCTTGCAAATTAAATTAAAGATGCCACGGTGAGAAAGTGATTTGTTTTGCAGTATTGATAAGAGGAGCTTGAAAAGGCAGTTTGTAGCAGTTCTTCTCATTATTCCATTAGAGACTTTAATGAGCATCTCGATGTAATAGGAGACACACAGGAACTTTCCTACTGTTGTCATTAATCCAGTCAGAACTGTCACACTAATACTACTTCACATCTTCGCTGCTTTCGATGACATTGATTAGGGAGGAGGTTTTGCAGACCTGGCTGTGACCATCCTCACCAGGATGAACACTTATACTTTAAGATGGCTTTGATCATTCCTCAGTTACTCCTTTTACTCATGACCTTTCACCATTCCTATTCAAGACCACATCAGCAAGACTTTTGGGAAACAATGTGCAATGACCTGAGCTACAATACCAGCAATATGCTATCAGCAACCAGCTCTATGACTCAAGGCTGGCTTGTTCCCAGCTGTTCTACTATCTGTAGGAAATTGGAAGCCTGCTGAATGAAAAGCAAGTGGTGTGATGGACAACCTATGATCCCTATCAGCAAGTTACACAATGTAGACTAGTAGATCTTTTCAGTACATGACAAAACAAATTGTGCTTTCACTATCACCAAATTAATTCTTGGTTTTAGTGCTTGCAGACCATCAGAACTGAAAATGGTTTGCTATTTCTATCTAAAATATTGGAAAACAGTCATGTTCTGAGTCTGATTTTACACCCTCTTTCTTCATTTTTGCAGAGCATTATCAGCTCAAGGTAAAAAAGCCCCAGTAAATACAGTGAAGAATATACAAGGATTTATTTTCATAGTTTAACATTAGGTTAGAGATACATACAAAAGTAGCAAAGGAAAAGAGAAATTAATGTTTAAAATAAAGTCAAAATGAATTAACTGTAAGTAAACCCAAGTTTATTATTCAGTAAAGTAAAGAAAAAGAAATAGATTCTGAAATAAACCAAACCCAGAATCACTGTCCATGAAATGAGTGGAATTGTGGGATAAGACACTAGTTATTTTGAATAATGTGATTTAAATTTATTCCTTTATACATAAAGTAGTTTATCTTCTACTCCAAATACTAGCCTCGGTGAGGTGAGGAACCCTAAGCATCAAATCCACTGTCTTATATTCATTGCCTGAAAAAGTACAGCTGCATCTTTAATCTCTACACTCTCTGGATGAACCCAAGACTTTACTTTTATTGCCTGAAAAAAAAACTCATTATCTTATATTTCTTCTGTGAGAATTTCTAGAAGCTCCATTCTCCCAGTCTGCACATTTTGAGAATAAATAAAGTGCTGGGTGATTAGACCTCATACTTGATGATACACTTGAGTAGACTGAGATGGTTTTAATAGTGATTTTGGAGGGAATACATTTCTCCTCTCCCACCAAAACTGCCTAATGAAATGTCTGTTGCCTTTTCTTCAATCATCAGTGTCAAAGTTGCATACAACCTCGATTTTCAACACACAAGTGGGGTGCATTAGTACAGACACATGCTTCAGAGAGACAAGGTTGTTGCTAACAGGCTTGGTTCATGCCATAATGGGAAGTACAAGCTGCTCTGTGGCCTTGGAAGCAGACTGTATTTCTCATCATCATGGAGAGCTTACATCATTTTTCAGAGTTGCAGGGGCTGTGACAGCATTTGTTTACCTAACTGATTCCTGTGCCAGGTACAGTGCAGCATGTGGGAACCAGGAGACGGATGGGATAGTTTTCTTTCAGGCTTTTACTCAGGGGCCAGTGCTGGTTGTCTCTGGTTTCCGGATGGGGTGTGCCTTCAACTTCTGTTTCTCTGGTTGCCAGGAGTGACTGAAAAGATAAATGAAATGGCAGAGCATTCCAAGCCCTCATTCAGCCTACAGTTGCTAGGTGGCTTTGGTTCCCAGATTGGGTGTCTCCTCTGTTACTGTGACTCCCAGAAGCGACAATGAAGATGGATGACATGGCAAAGTGCTTTATAGCTTTCATTCAGGCTCCAGTGTCGTCCCTATTCTGGCTCGAGATTCCCCAGTATCTGAGGAAAAGGAGGAAAGTGCCTTGCCTGTCAAACCCCTGTGTATTAAAGAAGTTATGAGGGCAAGATTTCTTGTAAATGTTGGGTTGGGTTTTTTTCATATGCAGAGACATGCTTGCACATCATCAGCCTCCAAGAGCTGGTCACAAAATACTGTTATTTAGGTGAAGGGTTTAAGTATCTGTTGTCACTGCCTTTTTGGACTAAAGAAGGAATTAGCTTAGAAAAGAATGTTTTAGAGGCAAATAAGCAGACAGGGACAGAGAGATCTGTTGCTGTGGGAATACATCACCATGGTAACTGCTTCATGGACATCCCAACCTTCTCAGAAACAGCAGAGAACTCAGCTTTCCAAAGGCACCTAACTATAGGTGAAGCAGGTGATGGAGCCATGGCTCCAGTCTTTTCAAACAACTATTTTGTTTGTGCCTAAAGCCAGCTGCAGGGAGGACAAAGAAGCTAGACTTCAAGTCTCTCCACATTCTCTTTACCTGTTCCTGGTATAAGACACCCAAGGGCACTAGGAAACTTTAGAGTGTGGGTGTGAAGCTTCCTTGTGTTGTGGACACTCAAAGCAATCAGTAGAGAACAGCTGATGGCTGATAACTAGACTACTGCCTCTTACAAGGAGTAAAGCACTTCTTCATGTGTGTTGTATGTATGCCTGTACATGAACTTGCACACATTCATGCACTGTGGAATTAATACTGGTTTGTTTTATCACAGTTTTATTCTTTTATACTCACAAAAATTGTCACTTTTAATTGTCTGTTTTAACTAAAGACACAGGGGGCAGAAGTCTGAGTATCAGATATTCTGCTTTAATTCACAGGTAGGTAGTTTTAGGTGATAGTATGAGGGGGGAGCAAGTCCAGAGGAGGCCCACAAGGATGATCAGGGGACTGGAGCACCTCCCCTATGAAGATAGGATGAGAAAGTTGGGAATGTTCAAACTGGAGAAGAGAAGGCTGCATGGAGAACTAATAGCAGCCTTCCAGTATCTGAAGGGGGCCTATAGGGATGCTGGGGAGGGACTCTTCATTAGGGACTGTAGTGAGAGGACAAGGGGTGACGGGTTCAAACTTAAACAGGGGAAGTTTAGATTGGATCTGAGGAAGAAATTCTTTCCTGTCAGGATGGTGAGGCACTGGAATGGGCTGCCCAGGGAAGCTGTGAATGCTCCACCACTGGCAGCATTCAAGGCCAGGTTGGACATAGCCTTGGTTGACATGGTTCAGTGTGAGGTGCTCCTGCCCATGGCAGGGGGGTTGGAACTAGGTGATCTTAAGGTCCTTTCCAACCTTAACTATTCTATGATTCTATGACTTGATTTTTCTTCAGCCACAGCAATAGCTTAAGCATCCTCTGCTTGTCCCTGCTACTTTGCACTACCTTGCACTGCATGCTCACTTGTGCTGAGGTACATGATGCCACCTGGCAAAAAAAACCATTGAAGAAGGAATTCTGTTTTTAACTGGCATAAATTTCAAATCTAGATCACCTTGCAGCTCCAGAAACAGTTATAAATGTATAACTTAGAAGGCAACTGGGGCTGCTCAAGATGGCTCCTGTGGCCCACAGAAACACAATGTGCATCAGCTATAGCCTTTTCTGTGCTGAACTAGGTAAGGATACTCAGATTGTCTGACTTCAGCACTTAGTTTACAAGCATTTGTATGTCCCAAAAGCAGATGAGTGAATGGTCAGGAGGGGCATTTCCCCATTTTGGCCAGTGGTAGTCACTGCTTTGGTAAAAGATATACTGTGAAACTCAGCTTTCAATGTAGAAGAGTGAATAAAGCGATTTTTCTGTCAGGGAAGGGATGATCTTTGTAATGTGTGTGTAAAATACTGGCACAGGAAGGGTGGGGTCTTCCTCTGATAGAAACAGCAAGAAGAATAGAACACCTCAGGAAATCTCACACTCGGCAAGAGGAGCTTAATCTCATTAAAGGGACAGGAGGTTGATACACTGTATAAGCTGATTAACATTTAAGCACAAAACACTACTATTTTTGAGAGATTTTGAAAAAAAGATACCTATTTATAGTGTGAAGAAGCTGAAAAAAAACACCAAATACCTTCTATTAAAAAAAAAATAAAAACAAAAAAAAAAAAACACAAAACCCACAAACCCAGCAATAACAGGTGTACTAAAAACCTTCTTTACACTGCTACAAAAGAGTTATCCAGTAATTCAAAAGACAGAACTCCCTGCTTGCTTTTGCACATTCATTTTTTCTTTCTATACATTTCTCATAGATGGAGTGGTTTAATAGAGTAGAAAACAAAAAGATAAGCAGTCAAAAGACTTCAGACATGCTTAATTGAAACTTAATTTAATGCTTATGAAAGGCACTGGATTAGCAACATCAGAAATTGAATTACTCAGAACAAGAACTTTCTGTGCAGTACCAATGACACCTTTTCATCTGATCCCATGAACAGGCCTCCACAATGAACAACAGAAAATGTCCAGATGAGAAATACTGTTTTATCCTTCCCTGATACAACAACAGCTCCTATTTTTTTGTGTACCTGTGGCTGAAGGGAAGGAGCTGGTGCTGGTAACATCTGCTTACTAGGATCTGAATTGAAACTCCTAGATTATTTCATATTGGGTTATAGAACACCATCAGATCAACTGGAGTTCCTAAGGGCTCCCATTACTGACTTATGGTGGGTTTCAGTTGGTGATCTATAATGTAAAGTACCTAACTCCCATTTTCAGCTTTCTTAGCAGTTTATAGACTTTTTTTTTTTTTTTTTCCAAATTAACATTTGTTCCTAATATAAAAAACTACCCACAGTTGGGATACCCCTCTAATTTTAGAGATGAAATCAGCTATTTTCTCACACACATACATAATCAACCTGACTTAGTTTTTAAAGGTATCTTGAAGGACTTTTTAATGGGCAGCACTGGCTCTTCATAGGCTAGTTGCAAACTTCAAAAGGGGGAGTTAGACATGGTCAGACAAGCTCTGGCAAAACGAGCTTTTGCTTTTGCAGTTTAAGAAATTACTGCTCCCAGCTCTCTGCTCAGCCTCTCTCCTTGAAGTTGCTAACTCTACATGGGGTTTTGTAAGAAATCGGCTGAGACATGCTGACTTTGTTATGTGCACACTAATCACCAGGAGAGGCCTAGTGCAGCTTCAATCAAAGCTGCCATTTCTGTTGTGATCATGGAGAAATGTGAAGCTTGGCCACTGCAGGGCTTGTCGAGAAAGCCAAATCAATGAAGACACAACAGGTACTAGGGAAACCTCTGTCAGCATGAGCAAAAGTCATGTCTACATTGGCTTCCATATGTCCACCTCTTTTGCCATAAAGACTATAGACTGTATTAATTATTTTTACCAGATTCTCTGTTCTTACATTCTAGCAGTTTCTGCCAAATGGGGGTCCTTGTTGCTCTCACCCGCATCCCTCCTAACCTTGGGTGGTACATGCAGCTAACCTCTGACAGTGTCTTACTTTAAGAAAACCCAAAGGCCAGAGCAGATATCACTTTTATGGTTGCCATTTGAGGTCCTCAACAAAATATCAAAGCAAGAATAATCTCTAAAAAATTCCCACACCGAGGTCATATAAATGGGACAAACTCAGAGTTTATTTCCTACTTTATGGGCAGAGATAATTTGCACGTAAATGACGGGGCTTTTTTTTTTTTTTTTAATGAATTAACCATAGCACATGATCTAGGCCAGGTAGACAAGCAAAATAGTCTGTTAGGAGTGAGATCTGTCACTCAGCCTACTGAAGCACACTAATGATTCAGGTAGGTAATTAATTGTTTATCTTAATCAGGAAAGGCTTGTGAGGCTTTGAGAATTTCCTTCTATTTTATAGTCAACATATAAAATGTTCTCTAATGGGACTGAAGTTTATGAGGGGAAAAATATTTCCTCTGTGTAAGGATATTTGTGAGAGGAATCTCAATTGAGGGCACTTCATTAGCAACAGGATCTCTAAGCAAACCTTTCTGTTGTGCTTTAACATGCATGAAGATACTTTTAAATAAAAATAACTGAAAATATTAATAGATATATACGATTGATTTGCTGAAATAGGTAAGTGAAAGCTCAAACATGCTTAAGGCTCATGCTTCAAGCTTGCCTGCTTTCAAATGTTCCACAGAGTCAAATTAACTACTGTGGTTTGCTGACAATGCCTGGCAGCAGGCATGTTGCTCATCAGATCCAGATATGACTTTTCAAATTGTTATTTAACCCATAAGGAAAGGACTGATTGTCACATCTTGATATATTTAGTATTGGGAGATTGATAAACGTTCACTCTGAGGCTCTTAGAAATAATAGAATGTTATTGACTCAAGTAAGTCTCATGCAGGCTGTGCTATTGCTGCTGTAAATTAGAATTACAACCTATATGGTGACAGGTCCGTGGTGGAATTATCTCTCTAATCTTGGGTTATCTTTATTAAGCTGCCTTCCTGGAAAGGTATGCATATTATGAATATTTCTGTTCCTTGCACTTTATATATGGCTAAAACACATGCTAGCACTATGAGGCTCTAGGATCCATAAAGACCTAAAATATATGTTGTATTCTAAATTTATTAGATTGGCAACATATTTTGAATAAGTATTTATAAAATGGCAATAATCTTTTTCTTTTCCGATGTTGACATTTTTGTGGGTTTTTTTAAATTTCAATTGCTAAAAATGGAAAGTTAACAATATGATACTTTCTTTTGCTAAGAAATTCTATGATAATTGTACTTTCTGTCTCAGTCTGTAGAAGTGCCTCTTTGTATAATAACTTAGATGCAGTTGGCCGATTTCAGTCAACTTTTGCAAGGGATGGACGTTGATAGATATTAAATTCCTACAAAGTTTACAAAAAGATTTAACCAAGTAGAAAAGACAGAACCTTGTGACACTTTAAATTCCTCTATTGAAAGAAAGTTGTGAGCTCAGACTTTGGTAGACTAGACAGAGCACCCATGCAAGATCAATCTTGAAATTCAAATTCAAAGGAAACCTCATTTGTGTCTGCTGTTCACAGAGCTACCTGTTGATTGATCAACTTTTGTTCTGATCAAATCTCCCTCTTTCATGACACCTTAAAACAACGTCTAATAATATGCCTGGGAAAATTTAACGTTTCACTGCTACAGAAAGTGGCAGTCCTAGTCCTTCCCTTCCCATGCCCCTGTTTCTGTCCATCTTGTCATGTCCTTGTGTTGGGGTGGTTCAGCTCACTGGCCTAAGAGAAAAATAATTTGCTTCTCTGGTATTTTTTCTGACTTATTGAGTGGAATTAGTTCAGTACATGTCTTACAAGTGCCAGGGCTTGCACAAGGGAGTGGTGAGCCTGTGTTAACAGCAACAGGTAACAGCAGTGAGCTGCTAGATTGACTCCGGTTGGTATTGAATTTCATTTTAAGGTTACTCTACCTCTGCCAGAGATTATCCACACATGAGAATAATTGCCAGGTTTAATTTAGTTCACTGACATTGTATCTCTTGTTAATCTGATTTAGCTGTCCTAGTACTTTCTATTTCAACGTGAGAATTTTGCAGCTGATAAAAGAGCAGGCCGCAGACAACACATAGAAAAGAGACTTTGTCTAGATAAATTACAATATTGGAAATTCAGGAGGTGAAAATTCATACCAATACCAGTTTTTGTGGGGTTTGACAGAGAGGGAAATCTGGTGCCTTTAGCTAGACCAAGGAGACAGCCAGTGTCACCTCTCTTTCTTACCTATCCACATCTCACCTGCCACAAACCACAGCATTCTCTGACCCCACTGGCAGTCAGCGCTGTAACACACACCAAACTTGAGCCCTATTTAAGACAAGTAAACTGGCACAACCCTACATCCTGCCTTGCTGCTCCTGTGAGTAGGGATAGCAACAGAAGTGCTGTCATTCCCCTGGTCAGAGCTGGAAGGAAGTACAGCTGCCATTTGTTACTCAGGATCAAGATAGCAGCGGGCAGTCAGATCTGGACTTGTTTCATGAGAGTTATTAAACTGGAGATGTGTCTGCTTCAACTCTGGAAATGATCCTATTGTGAATGAAAAATTGGCAATACTAATGCTATGATGGAAAGGCATTTCTTAGAAATGGAAAGAAAAGAAAAAATGAGGGTGAAAGACCTCCTGCAGTTAAATGTACAGTAATCACAATTACAATTGTAAAATTAAAATTAAAAAGGCCACAGAGTTCTAGCTAATATTTAAAGTTATGACAACAGCTGAAAATGATATAGATTCTTCTACAGGAAAACTAAATATTTCCAGTATTATTTCCAGTATATTCTAGTATTTCCATAAATATTTCCAGTATATTTCAGTACACTCATAGATTATGCTACTTACTTAGTTAATGCTTGGCTTTGACTTTTATAAAGTAGTGATGCAGTCCTTTGCTGTCACAAACAAACTGGACTTTAAGTAGTGCTATGTGTTCATTACTATTTTTAGCCTGGTTTCTTAAGAAAAGAGGTTCACAGATCTCAAATATGTGTATGTGTATGTCCATCTCTTCCTTTCCATGTCCATCTTGAGTTTGTTGATTAATTTCAACCAAACACATCAGAAAAGTGATCTCACAGAAATTAAGACCTTATTTTCATGAAATCAAACAAGCTGAACAAGCACTTGCTAAGTGAAAGTACAGAAGATGAGTTCAGGTTTACTGTATTCCTATCCAGAATCCACATGTTGGATAGAGACAGGATTGATTCACACATAAGCAGAGGTCATACCTTAGTCACTTGAAAATCCAACCATGATGCACAAATGCATGCAATTTGGGGAACAAGAAGGAGGAACTGGAGATTTGCACCCAGTCAGAAAGTTATGATATCACAGGAATAACTGAAGCGGTGGGACAGCGCACATGACTGGAGGATCTTGATGGATGGCTATAGGCTGTTTCATAAAGACAATCAAGGCAGAAGAGGAGTTGCGCTCTATGTTGAATCTATAGAGTCAACTACAGCAATTCTGGAAGTTGAGTGCCTCTGGATCAAGATCAGAGAGGTCATCTTCAAGGGGGATCTGAGAGTATGTATCTGCTACTGCCATCCAAACAAAGACAATATGGAAAAAAAAGCAATATCTGGGTCATTAGGAAGCTTTGGTTCAAGAGAACCTGCTTCTTATTCTGACTTTAACTATACAGATATTTGTTGGAGAAACAATACAGCAGCTCACATGACATGCATCCAAGTTCCTGAAATGTTTATAGGACTGCTTCCTCATGCAAATGTTAGATGTGCCAATCATAGATGAGACATCCTGGACTTGCTACTCACAAACCAAGAAAACCTGCTTTGTAATATCTCAGTTAGTGATACCCTTGGCTGCAGTGATAACAGCTTGGGATCCTGCTGGACACACTAAAGGTTAGTATTAAAACAAAGGTCTTATATTTTAGAACAGCAAACTTCAGCTTGTTCAGAACTCAGTTGGGAAGGATTCCACATGAAGCTTCCACAGAGGATTAAGGAGCTGCTAAGTGCTGGGACTTTTTCAGGAACACTCTCCTGGGAGCACAAAACCAGTTCATCCCCTTTAAAGGTAAGGGAAACATGGAGCAAGAGACCCCTTTGGCTTAACGGCGAACTCCCCAGTCTGCTGAAAACCAGAAGGGAAAAGTAGCAGACATGGAAAAGTAGGTGAGTAACTGATAAAAACAAGGGCAATACCAGGGTGTGCAGAGTTGCAGTTAGAAAAGCAAAAGCTCAGCCTGAATTCAAATTGGCCAGAGTTGTCAAAAACTACAAGAAAGGTTCTTCAGGTACATAAATAACTTTCAGGAACAATTGCCCTAAAACAGGGATTCAGGTTTAAGTGCCAGTATTTCAAAATGCTTTATAAGCAATGTGCATACTCAAGCTACTCTG